>JARHVA010001057.1:350000-440000 GCA_037957365.1 Torreya grandis
AAAGGTACATTAGACAAAGTGTTCATGTGACGAGGTGTTTTGATGTGTAAACACTCTATGATGATTGGAGGTTTGTCAAATCTATAATAAGTGGGAAGCTAATGATGTTTGTATGCGTCTAATTCCACTCACCAAATTAACTCATTATATTATGCCTAATTTCATCTAATGTTGACACCTAATTTCTATATCCCACATTAACATCACCCCTTCGTGCCCTTAAGTCAATTAACTAATTAATCCTAACTACATGAAATACCCCACTTTCCGCATATTCATAGTTTCCTAATATTCTAAATCCTAATTTACCCCACTTTCCACATATTCTAAATCTTTATTCACTTTCTTTTCTAATCACATGTTCCCCCCAAAAGAAAGTCTAGAGGCTTCTAACCTCTAGAAAATTCTCCTCCTCAAATTTGAAATTTGAGGGGGAAACTTCCCCTTTAATTCCTTCCAAAAACCTCTTTAAATGCAAGGGGTATCCCCAAGCATGGATAACAAGGAAGGAATCCAAGTCTATGCTGCCTTCAATTGCATAGTATCTCTCATACCCTCTTGCATCCATTATAGCATCCAAGCATCCAAAGAAGCCATTAAACTATCCGTCTTAAAGCCATGGTCAAGCAATCCATAATCAATCCAAATAACATTGGAGAATCAGTTGTAAAATCTTGGAGGGAAGCCAAAGAGGAGATAAGTGATGATAATAATCCATTGATATTTTTGATTTCATTTTACATTCTTTCTTATTGATGTTCTTTGTAAGATTTGAGTTAGATTTAACATCATTCTACATATTTAGATCTTGTTTGCTCAAATTTTACTTAAGATTCATTTGGAGACCACAGTGGGAGCCTCCTCTTAAATTGACATTCTCTAATTTTAGTATGTTTACTTAATTTATAGGTTAGACTGAGGGAGAATTTATTACTTCAGATTGAGGAAGTTATGATAGTTTTGGTATCACTGTTATGGGTTTTTTATGCATAAATATATCTATGTTTTATAGAGAATAAATTTACAATACAAGGTATATCCAAATCCATGTCTTATTATGATTAATATGGTTTTTTGTTGAGTTTTTTAACTAACTTTAATATGTTTTACCTCTGGTTATACTCTACGAGATTTGATATTATTTTGTTAGTATTCTGGCTGATTTATTCTGGACTGTGTAGTTGTTAATATTCAATTGGTCTACTTTGCTTTGTTACATTAGATAAATATAAGACTCAAAGTTCACTCTTTTTCATAACAATAGAGTAATTTTTATCAAAATTATTCAATGAATTCTGTCTAATGGTCTACTCATCTTGTAGAATGCCACTCAAGTCAAATACTCAGATGTTATATTAAGTAAAACATTATCAAATACATGTAAGGATACATGTGTCTTATATAGGCAGTAATCTTGGTGGTATAATAGAAGGCATTCTATTTAGTTATTCATTTAATGCTCTTACCTATGTCTACTAAAATACCACACTTCATATACAAGATTACTTTGAAAAAACTATAAATATACTCATTTTAGTCAATCATTAAATATTTTCACTTGTCTAGGCAACTGGGTTCATACATAATAAAGGCATTTAAATCCTTTGTTTTATCTACATGTTGCATTATAATAATCCATAAGAGAATACTTCGTTGCAGTATTCTGTCAAATAGTTGATAGGCTATGTTTTTGCTTCCAAATTTCAACCTGCTCATCACTAACAACTACATCTGACAAATTCTCTTTACCTTTTTAAGTGTCTATACCCTATTTTTGTAAACCACCAGTCTAGAGAACCTATACACCCAACACATTATTGATCTTAAACATCCATGAGATCACTTGTCTTTGAGACATCTTGTCAAATAGTTTATTAAAATACATTTATTTGAGATATTAGGATAAACAACTCACTGACTTGTATATGCTTTCAAATTTTGTGTATATATTTTGCTTATGACTAATTTTTAGTTTCATTTAAGTATAACAGAAACCCAAAATCTTAGAACCTGAACTCATCATTTGAGATTTCTCCACATTCTATAAAAAGTACAAAATTTAGGTTTGGTGTTGTAATAGTTTAAGGCTCCTGGGTTTCTAACCCTACATCTCCTCACACACTAGAACTAGCCTTAACTAAAGAGACTTTAAACTAGATTTAAAAATGAGATATATAAATATGTGATATATTTCTTGAAATATCTCAAAACCTCATGTGAAGAGGCAGCGTGCCACCTTGGTAGGATTTTGGTTTCCATAGTCCATACCCAGAAAGACCCAATTGAAGCATACATATAATTATTAACTCTTTGGTATGATTGGTAGATTTGATTGACACCTACTACAATGAAAACCCTAATGCACTTCACTTAAAGTTACCATCATTCTAATTTTCTTTGGTTTTATATATTTTTGTGTTTTACACACTTAAATTCTTGTATAGGAATGGTTTGTTTTTATCACACCAAATAATATGATTTCTTAAAAATTGGGAATAAAGCACCTAGGTTTTTCATTAAGTGATTTAGTATTTAAAAAAAGAGTGAAACTTTCAATTTTAGGTATCCACAAGAATCAAACTTGTCCAAACTACTAGCAATTTTCCTCACAAGTTACTAAAACTATTAACTTGTATGCTCCACAGAAGGATTGGTTGAAGGTTAAAATCGATCAAACTAATAATCATTTGTTCTATAGGTTGATCGGTCTTGGAATCAGATAAAACATTATTTTTAATAATTTGACTAGTTTTGATTATGCACTAAATTGACATGTACCTACAAGTTTAATCGATCTAATGCGAAACATTTAAAAATACTAACGACATTTTTGTAGGGTTGATTATCAAAGTTTTTGATTTGAAAATTACTAAATGATCTCATAGTAGGATGAATGATCAAAGATCGTTTTTCCTAAAAAACTACTAATCTTTTGTTTTATATGATGTGCAGTCCTAGAATCGACTAAAACATTATTTTTTATCACTTTTTTGGTTCTTGTTTGGATTTAAATATCAAACACACATATATTAATCAATTAATAAATCCTTTTTACTTATTTGAGTGTCACTTGGGGGCTATAGTGGTGTATGCTCTCCTTGCATCCTTGTGGTGATTCTTGGAGGATAAAAAACCACTAATAAACCCTCCCCATTTTTAATTTTAAGGTGTAATGTGATCATATAAGTGACATACACACACTTTACATTAATCCCTAGGGGTTGGTGACATAGATTTCATCACCATGCATTAGACCATACTCTGTGTTCTAATGGAGTATAAATATTAGGATAGTTATGATTAGGCACTAAAGTAGAATTCCCTATAAAGGGTTCCATGGAGTGAGGGTAATTTTGTATCTAATGTACAAAGGGGTTATATAACATATTACATGGATATGGGCCCCACCATACCTAACATATATCATAGACTCCCCTAGTGATCTTGTATAAACCTAGAATATGACCTATTAGTCATAACAGGTGCTCTACTTCTAGAGTTAGGATCAACTCCCAAGTGACCATCAAGTGTAGATATGATCAAGATGATTTAGTAGATTCATTAATGATCACCAACCTATAGCCTCACTCATGAAGCCATTAAACAGTGTACGCATTAGGTTACACACCTATTTGGTTAATTAAGATTAGGGCTTGTGATTAGGCATGTTGTGATAAAGTCCATATTATTTGTGAGTCAAGTCAGCCTATTTCGTTTTATCAAAAAAACCTAGATACCTTAGGACATATCCCATTTTATAATAAAAAACCCATAATTCCATATGACTATTCACACCTTTTGGGTAATAAAGCTTTATCTTGAAACCAAAAACTTTAATGGTCACTCATCATTATCTATCTTAATCATCAATATTATCATTGACTAAACATTATCAACATTTTCAACCTTATTTGGTTTTAGTCTATCACCCATCGTCTCATCATCCTATCTCTTCATATCTAGCACTGATCTAATCATCACCTTGCTAGTGTGAAGGGTATCTAGTCATCTTATCCTCTTTGTATCTTTGCTAGATTGAATCCTCATAAGGTGTTTTCTTTAGTGATATTTGGTCATTATAGTCTTCATATCCTAAAAAAAATCCAATCTAAGTCACATCTAATCACCTATCTTGAACACTTCTAGTATTTGGTTTTAGAAAAAAATATTATCCAGAGTCACCTTCTCTCCCATCATCCTATATCAAAGTCACACCCAATCACTGCTCTCACATCACCTTCACCATCCACCATGCCTCTTAGAACTCGTGCCCAAATCTTAAGAACAGGAGAAGGACCCGATCAAGAAAATGACATCCTTGGGAATCTAGGTGAATGAAATTAAGATAATGAAGAAATACATAGTGACATGCACACCCTTGGAGAGGAAGACTAATTTTCAAATAACTTCTTCCATAGTGATGAGGTTAGGGCTCAATTTGACCAATATATCTATGAAAATAATGACCAAATTATATCCGAAGTCATTGGAATGGGGGGCATATTACCTCCTAACTTTGATTCAAACTTCTTACAACATCTAATCTATCCACCTACTAGGCCCAACACTCCACATCATCAAGTTAATACCAACTAAGAGTAAGAAGAGGACAATCTTATGGATCATGATAAAGAGATTAAAGAACCAAAACAATAAGAACTTCTACAAAAAAATCACATTGGGTCTAATAGGAGAAGAAACACCTTGGAGAATCAGTTAAACCATTTGACCCAACAAATTAACTCTCTTGCCTCACAATTTTGAGCCTAAAATTAAAGACCCTCTTCCCCATTGCCAAATGTCAGAAACACCAACCTTGATCATTCTAGACCTCAAACCAATCAAACTCAAACTTCCAGTCCCCTCATGGACCTTTCATTCGCCCAAGAGCAGAGGATAATGAAGGAGACTCTTCAATAGATCAATCCTCACAAACAAGCAATGAGGTACAAGTATGAATATTTTTGCACATATTCTCTAGACATGAACATCTTACAAGTACCTTTCCCAACACATTTTGAGTTCCCAAAATTTAAAAAATATAGAGGGAAAGGGGATCCCTAAGATCACCTATAAGAATCCTATGTAACATGCCATGAGGTTGCTTATGATGATGCTGATCTCCTTAATCTTTTCCCTAAAAGTCTCATAGGGCCTGCATTGGAATGGTTTATGCATTTGCCCAAAGGGTCCATATCCAACTTTGGGGAATTGATAGAAAAATTTATGAGAAACTTCTCTTTCAATATTGAGCATGATATATCTATCATATATCTTTATAACACTAAACAAATAAATGGAGAAAGCATATCTTCATTCCTAAAATGTTGGAGAAGTATTACAAGCCAATTCTATTACATGGTTCCAGAAAAGGAATTGGCTAAAATGTTCATTGACCACCTTAATACTTTTTTTAAATATCAATAAAAGTTACAATGTGTGAAATCTTTTGATGAGATCATAGAGGAGGGGATCCAAATTAAAAAGGACCTCATTGAGAAAGGTACAATTAAATTATATACCTCAGGTGAATAGAGTCATAATCAAGATAACACCTTTACTATTAAGCTAAAAATATTTAATAAGAACACAAATGTCATGGGGGATAGAGTCACATATTCTAGGTAACATGTTTAAATGGTGCAGAAAGTCTCCCCTACTAACAAACACATTTTCTTCACCATAAGAGTACCAAGGGGAAAGCCTAAACCCAAAATTGGGAGAAGGCCTCTAACCAGTCTTGGAATACCCATAATATTGGTCTTATAATAGCTAACAACTACAAATATGATAACTCTCCCATAAATGTAACCTTTAGATGACAATAAACCCCAACTAGATTCGTATCATAAGGATGAGTTTTGTCAATATCACAGAGTTAAAGGTCATGATAAATGAACATTCAAAGCAACACTCTAATTCTAAAGCTAATTGATCCAAACTAAGATTAAACAATAAAAGGACAAAAGGATTAAGGATGAATATTTGCTTACAATAGACTTAGATTTAAAACATTATGATAACTTGATTAATTAACTTGGATGATAACATGGACTAGTTGATCATGGATTTGGCATGTAGATTGAAGTTAGTTTCAATGGAGGATTTATTTGTATAAATAGGCCATGGAGGAAATATCTATGGTTCATATTAAAAGCTGAGCTATGCGGATCAAGGGAGGAGGAATTTCCAGGGAATTAAAATTTCCTTGGAAGTCTCTAGAATAGAGGTTTCTAGAGAGAAGGGGCCAAGTTAGAGGGGATTTTATAATTGGAGGATTCTAAAATCCTCTTAGAAACTAAAAATAGTAGGGGATTAAGATAGGTGATTAGGGACTAGGGATGTAGGAGAGCCTAGGAGTAGGCTAGTGTAGGTGGGAATGTGGGCCATGAGAATTTTAAAATTCCAAATAATAGATAAGTGGGGTTAGGATAAGATAATGGGGATTTAGGATAATTAATGAATAATTGGGGTAGGATTAAGGTTAGTAAATGAAGAAGAATGAAGGGGGATATTAGATAAATGACTAGAAGGGGTGATATTAGGGCATAATTAAATGAGATTAGCAAAATTAGTGTCGACTAATAGAAATATCAGTGATGGTAAATGAAGTGAGCAAATTTAGGTGTATACATTTTACCCCTCTTTAAAATGGCATTACGAGTGGACTAAGTGGAAGGAGTAATTATATTTTAAATAAAAACTATTTCATGAATGAATGTTAGTAAATGGTGCTAGGGGATATGATTCCCCCTCAAAGGGACATGTGGGGAAGAATGAGGTAGATGGCCACTCGAAAGAGGAAATGAGGGGTGGGATGTGATGAAAAGATAATGAGATGGGATGCTAGACGTGAAGAAGATGATGAAGAAAATGAACTCAACTTGAGTAGTGAGTTACAAAGTGATGATTACCCTAGAAAATACATATACAAAGGGAGTGGACCCATGATGATGATAAAAATGACTACAAGATTTTGATAGATACCAGATAAGGATGCATGCTAGGGAGAGTTGAAGACCAAAATGATAAAGGGCCATGATCTATCAAAATATCCCAAGCAAGGACACATGTTATGATATAATACAACTAAAGATAATGATTTGATAATATTAATAATGGGTGTATCTAAAAGCTAAAGTCAAGTGATATGATGAAAGGGATGAGAGAGAATAAATGTTATGATCGAGTGACCAAAAGATGAAGGGGAAGAATTATACTATATTACATCGAATCAATGAGCCATAAAGTGATTAATAGTGATGATTACCCTAGAAATGACACATTAAAGGGAGTGATAGATGATGATAAATTTATAGTTATGGTCATGCCCCAATCAAGGTATGAAACCATAAACTTTAAATGATGAATTAACCAATCAATGATAGTGGAAAACTGATGGAAGTTATGATATGTCGGGTCTAATAAAAAAATGTGGGAAATTGATGAAAAGGTTAGGGATATGATTGAAGGGATGGTGTTTTGGAATAAAAACCATTGAGGGGGGGGGTGAATTAGTATATAAACTTTTCTTTCTATTCCATATATGATTCATTAACCTTTCAAACCAATCTATAAACAAGCAATGCATAGAGAAGTAATCATATAAACATGAAGCAAGATATCAACACATGAACATAAAAGATATGTTTAAAACCCTCATGTGGGAAAAAAACCATTGAAATAAAACTTTTAATACTATCCTATAAGCAATTGATCAAAACTTAGTGAGGCACCAACCCCATAAGGAACACCAACCCCTCACTAGTCAAGCACCAACTCAACCAATTATAAGGAGGATCCAACACCATAAGTGAATTGGCAATAAAATATCCACTTAAATAAAAATTATTCAATCTTAAACCTTAAAGGAAACTCTCACTCCCTCTTGACAAATCACCAATTCAACCAAGACAAACTTGATCGCCTTAAGACACCTTGTTACTCAAATAATAGATGGTGACTTCTTCTTCAACTCTTCTATCTTATATATCCTATATCATAAATTATTAACACATATATAATTATAATTTTATTGTCTCTTAATCAACAATCAACTCATTTGGCTCTTATCAACCTTCTACTTCTCTCAAATAACCTTCTAGGCTCACTCACTCAATATGCCTCTTACTAGGCTCATTAAGTCAACTGACATTGACAATCACACTCAAACCTCATGTTAAATGTTCATGTATAATACTATAATTACCTTTTAAATTATCCAATACCTCTTTATAATCTTCAAGGTGATCTCTTACTCCCTTATATTTTTAACACCTTAACTAGTCAAAATAGGCCTATTATGCCTTGTATTTATACTTGACTCTTGCTCTCACCCACCATTGTTGGCCATAAAAATTTACACACTTGGATTAACCTTGGAATGGTTAATATTTTTTTTTCATAAGTGAAACAATCATCATACAGGTCAGTCACCACTCATAGAGTTCAAAACCCCATTAGGCCTCATAAAGACCTAATGCAATTAGGTATTCTCAAGGTAGACATTATACTTAGACCACACTGAAACATATTGAGTCTCCAAAGATGATTTAAAAACTTAAAATATAAATAAAATATACCATTTATACACTTTATTACATAAACCACATAAAAATGTAATTTAGTCTTCACTACATAGGCCAAAAGGACTCAATAACACTCCTATAAAAGGCTTACTCAAAAACTACCTAACACTGCTAACATACAATCAAGAATATTTGACCCTCCATACTTGAACAAGGAAAAAATTTGACCCTAAAAAAATTATCATGAAAATAAAATACCTATAGAATATATTAATATATATTTTATTCTCCAACTCTATCCAAGACACCCCAAACTCATCTCTGTAAGATGACTACACATAATTGCCAATAAGCCTATCAACATAGTCATGATGAATGATGTTTGTAACACTTGTAAGGTCAATAAAATGAATTATTATTCACATTAATAGTAAATATTTTGTGTTTATAACATATACCAATATGTAAATCATTGGTTCTAGTGCCAATCATTATTCTTATAGACCGATTTGTTAAGCTTCTCTTTCACAATTCAAACACAACTAGATAATCCATTTTGGATTTCATGTTTCAAATTCAAATTATATAAATAATTTATAGGTCACATGAATATTAAAAAAAATCAAAATGTTTATTGGATACATCAATTTTTTTATAGAGTCTCACACTCTTCATTCCATCATGCATAGTTAGACTTGTCAATCTGTCTTAAGAACCAACCATGATGATCATGACTTAGATAACCTATAGAATAACTTAAATGAAATTAAAATTAATTAATAATATCATATAATATCCTTATTAAATATTAAAACACTAATATATATATTTCTAATAGCAAATGTGGAAAATATAGACCAATCTATGAAACATACGCCTTTACTGTCTCGACTCACTCAGATAGGTCATTTTGTGAACACCATTTTCAATATTTTTAATGAAATATAATAAATTTAATAAAAATTGAAATGAGGTATAGGTATATAAATTACCTCAAGTAATTTTTACCATTCATAATCGACTACAACTCATCCCTAAACACATTCTCACTTTGTCTGGTTTTTTTCACTAGTTTCACCATTAACCTAATTTTTCTATAGGTCAACTTGACTGACCAAAATAGTTGACACATGATATAAATTTACAAAATGAAAACTTGGACATAAATAATGAGTCTCTATATTCTCTATTCATCCATTTTTATACTTGGTCTAATGCAACTTTTGTCTTCTATACCAACTTCTTTAGAAACAAGCATTTTCCTATAGGTTTCACTCACTACCTTGATAATTCAATTCCACCTAAAGATGAATAAAGGATTCCTCTACATGGTTAAATCATAAAAATATCCTTTTTAATCCATTTTGGGCCATTTCTATCAATATCTTTACCATCAGGTCATTATGAGGGTTTTAGACCAATTTCTATACTTAACATTTGTTCATATGACCTTATCCCTAAAACCAAGTCCTAATGATTGGAAAGAATTTTTAGGAACCTTTTACATATATCCCCATGATATCATCTTCCCATTCAATAGTCACATGTGATAATGAGCAAAATAAGTTCCTTCTTGGGTCCTCATCTCTTCATTTTGCATACATAGGAGACCTTCAAACTCATTTTCTTGCTTTCTCCTTCAACTCAAGACCTCAGACTTGGTTAAAACACTTGATACATCATGTAAAACCTCAATTAATTATAACTTGAGCATTTTTTTCCTTATAACTTAAACCTCATACCCCATTTAGTCACATTCTATCTCTTTGCACTTTAGGCTATTGATATACAATTCATATTAGGCCTAGTAATAGACCCTCTAGTTATTGTTCTTGCATTTTAAACCTTATTAACATGTTAAAAACCTTATTAAATTATATACCACTAATTTTCATCCTTCATAGGTCTTGTTAACATCTTATCACCCCTAGTTAGATCAAACAGAGTCTAAGACTAGTTCATTTGCATAATAGACCTTTAGGTCTTACCTTTGTAGTCACACTTTAAAACATAATTGGGTACTTCTTTGCACTTTAGGCTATTGAGATACAATTCATATTAGGCCTATTAATATACCCTCTAGTTATTTTTATTGTATTTTAAACCTTATTAACATGTTCAAAAACCTTATTAAATTATATACCACTAATTTTCATCCTTCATAGGTCTTGTTAACATCTTATCACCCCTAGTTAGATCAGACAGAGTCTAAGACTAGTTTATTTGCATAATAGACCTTTAGGTCTTACCTTTGTAGTCACAATTTAAAACATACTTGGGTACTTCAATGCCTCAAATGAATTTTCAAATGTTATCAAACATCCTTTTATGCCTCTGTGCATTCATCTCCTAGAGCCATCATGATCCTTATTTCACTAAACTAGGTATCTCATACTCAAGCCTTCTTAATAAACTTTAACTCAAGAAAAATTACACAAAAATGCACACCATGTGCTAAGCCTTGACATAAAATTTCAATAAACTTCAAGTATCCTTCAAATTATCTCTCTTTCTCTCTCTCACCTCATGAAATAATCAGCCTCATATCAATGATCCACCTTCTTATGATCTAATAATTAACCTCAAGATTTGTTTGACATAAATGACTATACACAAACACTTGACATCAATGAAAAATTACAACATGGTGATTGATAAATAAACCAATTGAGTAATGATTGATATTATAGATCAAGGATTTAACTAATACAATACTAGAGGATGATGAGGGACAATATATATGTAATTATGAATAGTGGGGAAAAAGGGGAGAGTGGTTGAGTTGACCTTAGACATATTATGTGACTAAGAACTACCTAAATAGTCTAAAGATACTTCAAGCTGATGTAGCTCTAACTAGATGGTAGATGAAAAGATAAGATAAAGGATGGTAATGATGGATTAGAATATTAGGATCATGAGGATTGTTATACATGTTAGTTATTATATAAATGTTAAGTGTTATGATTGGATCAAAATATGAGTTGATATGTTATATGTGGATTACTAGAGAGATGTTAGATGATTCATTAGAGGATATAGAAGGAATGATTGGACTTAGATGATTGGTTGGAAAATAAAGGAATAGGATAAATGATTAGATATGGGATATGAGATGATTAAATGGAGTAGAATAAATTATCAAGCCATCATTATTGTAATAAGGCTCATCATAGTCTAAGAAATCTTCTAGATATGACACATGAATATATGTCTCATGATATAAGTATGACCAAGAGGACATTATGCCAAAGTGTAGACAAAGGGGGAAAATAGTGAACTCTGCATCATCGAGGGTACCTAAAATCATAATTATAGCTTTGGTATCATCATAAAATCCTCATTAATTACCTAATAGACAAAAATATACATGATTAAAGAATGAAAAATAAAATAGAGAAATAAAACATAAGACATTCATGTATATACAAACAATTCACACAACAAAAATTAGACAAACACACAAGTATTAACATAGAGATGCAATGTGATTAGTGTCTTGTCTAAGTCTCCTGAGAGTCAATGAGATGATTGATTAGGTGATAAGTTGTGTTAATGTGATTGTGAATATCATGATGTGAATTTGGATTAAGGATGGGAACTTAGACAAGATATGGACTTGGAGTAGACTAGGGACTTTGATCAGGATAAGGATATAAAAGACATAAAACAAGATGACTAGGAGGTTGATATAAAGTGATATGAAATAATGATAAGATCATTAAGACATAAGATAAATTAGGATTAAAATTATATGGCCAACCTAAGGACATATGATAAGACAACTAGGATACTCAAGACATATGACAAGATGACACAAGATAAGACAACAGAGATGTTTTTGGGGATTTTGTGGATTTTATATATTTTTTGGATTTTTTGCATATTTAAATTTTTAGGGTTATCAAGAATATGATATACAATATACAAAGGGGGTTACTATCAAAGGGAACACCAAGCCTAGAAACCAAAATAAGATATATGGAATAATGGATGGTATGACAAAAGGATGGGCATGATGCTAAAAATGGGGTGAGGACCAAGGAGGAATGGACTAAGGATTGACAATGACCACATCAAGAAGGAACCAAATATCAAATTACCCAAGTGTCCATTGGAGGAAATGATAAGATGATTCTAGAAAATTTCTCAATACATCTTCCATGTCCTTATGAAGGTCAAGATAGGAAGGAATGATCGACATAATAGGATGCATAGGAACAATGGACAAAGTGATATGGCATGGATGGGATGGATGAGAATGATAAAGGATGGATTGTATTTACCCCCAAATGTTGAGGTATAATGTGGACAATAGATTATATTACCATGACATCAGAGACTAGTTTTCATCATGGTACTTACGTAAGGTGCCAAAAGACTAGTTCTCATGATTGGATGAATTATTTTTATTTTATTTTTTATCTTTTTAAATTTTTATTTTTTTTTGATTATTTGGATTTTTTGATGTCATCTCAATTTATTATAAGTGGGTGTGATGCAAGATGGAAATGCTTTTTAGATCTTCATCCAACACCTATTTTGTAAATGTGTGATGTTAGGACCATGTTATCGATGCTGGATGTGTTGATGTCCATATGATCTTTGGTGATTCTTGATTGAGACCCCTCTAGATATCTAGACTAGGTGTCTTTATCACCCCTATAAGAGATAATGCTTCCTGGGAGTGTGATATGAGGTATGGATTCGATTAGATATTGATGCGAGTGGAGGGTAGAATCATAGGAGACCATGATAAGGACGTGTTAGGCAAAGTTTAGTAGGGGAATAGGGGCCATGGGATGCATAATATCTAATTTGTGGGAGGGGTTAGGATGTTGTTTAAGTTATGAAATGCAATGACATGATTTGACTGGTAATTATTTTTGTGTTATAGGGGGAGTGAGCATGGGGGAGGATGATGGTTTTAGGAAGTTCATCAAGATGGTTATGAAGATGGTGATGGGGTTGATGGTTAAGGAATATATATCAACCATAGAGTCATGGGAGAATAAATAGAAATACTAGGGGCATTAGTGAGTGTTTGAGCTGGTTAACAGCTACATGAAGGGAGATAATAGGTTTGTAGTGTTAGGTTTCATGCTTACAATGTCAAATTATTTGAAGAGATATAAAAATGGTGGATGTATTAGCCTAGGTAACATCATTGCTAGAGTAGGTGAAATGATGGGAAGTGTAGATTGGGGTACTACAAGAATAGGTGGAATTAATGCAAGGTGACCATATGCAACTATAGGTATGATTAGAGTAATGAGAGGTAGAGGCATGAGTTGCCAAAATGGAGATAAATATGGATTAGATACTATTAGATGCTTTGGGATTAGGAGACATGATAACCTAGGTGGTGAGGATGGCTCTAGAGACACAACATTGGAGAGCCTTATATGAGCATGTTATGATAGTAGGGAAAGGGGCTCCATCAAATAGGGTGATCAGTGAATCTGAGAGGACACTAGGTTCTAGGTCATCAAGCCAGTTAGTTTATCCATCATCAAGGCCACCACCACAGGGTGGGATGTAGGTCATGACACATCAGTGGTGTAGAGATTTGGATTATATGTAATAAATGTAATTATAGAATAAATGATGTGAAAAGGTTTGTGTAAATGTGTGAAAGTTGATAGGGAGTTAGTGATGGCTAGAAGAGATGTGGATGCCTAGTATGAATATGTGTAATAAGCTATATTATGTTGATAATAATAAAGAAAAATGTGATTGTTTTATTATTTTGTGTAATGATTAGAGTGTGATGATATGATGTGGAATGATAGTGATGGCTGACAGGATAATATTGGGAATGGTTATGATTTGTGTGTGGGTTCATGAGGATGGGAAAAGATTCTTAGAAAGTAGATAAAAGATGATGTGATGGGACTTGGTGAGTGGAAACACTGTGGTATATGAACAATGACCATTATTGGGACCCATCTTATCAATAGGTTCAGGAAAGGAATATCAATAATTTCAGGGATATAGGTGTTATATAACACACTAGGAGTCGAGGAATTTTAGTTACATCACAATATTTTACAATCAGTCATGTAGTTTATGTAAATATAAGTAGTCAAATACTCTAATAATGTCTTAGGGTAGGCCAATTCCACCACTGGAGAAGATCTATGAAGTGAATGTGCAATTTTTTCACATGCTGCATCGAGTGATGGACATGTTAGAAATAATATTATAGTAGAAACAACTAGAGGAGCTAAGGCCCCAACCATAATGTATAATTCATTGATTTTACTGCATAAAGTGCTGAGCGAGAAGATGCACCCAAGGCTCTATAGGACCTAGAGGAATCCATTTATTTTTTAGGGGGACCTATAGGGGATTGAGAGGGAGAAAAACCTACATAAAGACAATAAGATGATGTGATTAGTAGAACAAGGGAGGTGGTTCAAGGATCATACCCATTTGGCATATTTTGTTTCTATTAGAAAGTTGGTCATTCAGGTCAGTATTATCTCAAGAGGGAACTAGTAGATGTTAGCTTTGTGTAACCTAGGTGAGGTGGTTGGCTAGTGGGAACCTAAGGATCAATCAAGGTACCTCCTAGGCCATGATTTTAATATGTAAGGGCTTGAGTGGGCTATGTATTGGCTGTTGATATAATAATCAGATATTTGTATTATGATTTCTATGGTATTTTTATATGTGTTTAGATAATGGAATGGTGTGTGGTTTTTATAATCATGAATAATGTGGTAAAGGTGTTTGATTTTTATGATATAGTGAAGTGTAATCCTCCTACCCAAGGGATGTTGTTGGTAGTGGAATTAGTGATGGAATGAGAATGTCTTAAGCCATGTGGATTGTGAAATCCATTTTTTATTTTGCACTTCTAAGTAAAAGTGTGCCAATGACATGATAGTGGTCAAGGGTAGATTGAATTCATAGCATGTGGGAACTCCATTTTGGGTGAATTTTATAATTATAATTTTGCGTAGTCACATAGACCATCCTTGTTCCTGTTTGATCAAAAGAAATAAATATAAAAAAACAAGATGATAAGACACTAAAAGTTCAGTGACTGATTTAACTTATTTGGGAATAATAGAGTTTTATTCCCAATTTAGCTAAGGGTTTGGATTAATAAATCAGTAAATAATATTAAAATAAATATAGCCATGATTTTTATAATTTATTTATCTTTTTTACCTTTCTAAAAATAATAATAAATATAACTTAGCTTGAAAATGGACTGAGATGGATGATACATAGGCTGAAACTAGATGTGTAGGATAGGATAGTATCATGAATCTAAATTTGGATTTCATTCAATGAAAGGATAGGATCACCAAAAATAGGACACTTTGAGGTTCGATACTATTTTCCACTCGTATTGCTATTATCCAAACTAGTCATAGAGACCTAAATTTTTTTGGGTTTTTCTACTATTTTTGTGTGATCCTGCTTGTGAAATCTTGAGTGCTGATTATCAATAGAAATCACTGTAGAGATGATTTAATATTTAAACCCTAACCCTCCATAATATTTTATAAATAATGTTTGAATCACTTGAGAAAAGGGGGTTAGTGTGTAAGATGCATTGAACATGTAATCCACACCCCTTATGTGAGCACACTGCCTACATACCAATACTTCAAAGAAGGATCAAGACACATGTAGTTCTCCCACCTAATGTGCTTTATGAAATAGTGTGATACAGATGCAAAAATTCCAAATTGAGACTATTTGAGGTGGTTAGGGATTAGTATGAGGGTTTGAGTATGTTTATATCTATATTGGGTTAATGTATATAGAGAACAGAAAAGTTTGCCTTAGTGATTTGTTTATATTCTTGCTTGTTTTGTAAGATTTGTCACTTCCCTTGTAAATGGGCTTTGGATAAACTTTTATAGGGAAAAATTGGTCATGGGTCAAATGGATTCATTCTAGGTTAACATAATTAAGGATAAGAATTAGATGAAAATGAAAATTGGGGCTCAAAGTGCAAATGGATTAGATCACCAAAAATAAGACACCGTAGGGTCAGTTTATATAGTCCAAGTATGGAACTTTTGTCCTACAAGCTTGGGACCTAGAAGAATAGGATTGGCCTAGGAAATATAGTCTGGCTAAGGTGGAATGATCATTCAGAAGTTTTTAGATGACTGATAATGAGAAAAAAGATGTCTAGAAGGGTCACAAGAACATGCAAAAAGGAGCTATGGATAGGGTGTCACAAGCCACACTCAAACTACCAATTTAGACATTTTATATGACTACAGTGACTATGACAAACATTTATAAGACTTAAAATGTAACAAAAAAGAACACACCTACACACATATATAAAAATTTTAGATAAGACATAACTTAAAAGATAAAATAGACTAGGGTAAGGATGTTTGATTTATAAACATGTGAGTTTCATAAATAACCTAAGGAAATGATGTTGGACAATGGGTATTGACAATATAATGAATAAAAAGACTACTAAAGACAATATATATTATAAGGACATATTTAAATATGTACATGGGGTTGATTTTTCCCCAAAGTGTTTTTATCACAACCAAGACAAGGATCCAAACTAGTCATAAATTGTAGACACCTAAATCTGGACACCGATAACCTTCAACCAACCTTTTGACCAATTTCTACCCAAGATGCACAATTTAGACTAAAAACACTAAAACATGCTAAATGATGTGAAAATGACATATTTCTGTGTTGATTTTGGCCAAGGTATCCCTAAATGGGGCAATGCAATTTATAGGCTAGCTAACTTTGATCAGATCATTTTGAGTCAAAATGCCAATTTTGCACTTATATGCTCTGGATTGCTCTTTCATATCAAATATCTTATATAAGATGCATGCCTTCATTATTTTTTATTGGTAACATCTTAAATGGGAATACAGTTGTAACACATCTAACATTGACTTCCAATTCCAATCCAATCAAATTATGGACCAATAACAAGGCATTTTGATCAGTTTGGGTAATTTGTGCATAAAGTGCTTAAACACGATTAAGAGTTAATTAATCCAAATTAAGGCCTAATCAAGAATTCCATGGAAACTTGTTGAACAATTTATTTTGGAAATGAATATTGAATATTTGTATCATTAGGTGACCTCATTTCTTGCGAAGACATCCCTAGTCCATAAATGCCACAGATATCAGGATTCATGCCCTCCATGCCTCATCAATGCCTTCCATGATGCCCTCCATGCCTCTTAATTGTCACTTCTTCCAATGTCATGATGAGGATAATTAAAAACTTAATTCCAAAAATTGAATTAATCCTCAACCACACATCTTCATCTTTGGATGGATGGTTCATGTTGATTCTAGACATTTGTAAAAATCTATAAATAGAGAGACCATGAACATCATTTCTAAGCTATTTTGGTGAAAAGTTATAATGCAAAAATATCTTCAAGGAGCCATTGTAACTAGTGTTACCATGCCAAATTGATTCCAAGCCAAGCCAAGCCATAAGCCAAAGGTGCCAAGGAGAGATGGAGGTAGCCAAACTTCCATTGCCAAGGACTTCATGAGCACAAAACCAAGCATGCCACTACTACAAAGGAATTTGTAGCATCCAAGGAAGGTGAAGGAATTCTTGTGTTTTATTCTTTACTTTTTAGTTATATTTGTCATTCGTTTTTGTTACCAAGCTCTCCCTAGTGTCTCGGCTTAGAGATGTTATGCTATTAGTGTATTTTTTTCATTTTGTTTTCATTTTGGAACTAACACCATACTAACCATCCTCTCTTGAGTCAAATTCCTAGATCACATAATGGCATGACCGATGAGACCAGACACATCTCACACCTAAACAAGATCATTTTAAAAGTTTAAAATATTCATTTGGACCCTTAAAACTCTTGCAAATTGATTTTCTAACTTTATTTTTCCATTTTTGTTTACCACGATTTTACATAGTAACCGACCTCAAATAGTAAGACTGACATCAATTGTATAGCTTAATTGACATCATTTAGCAAAAATGACATCAGTTGTATACTTATCATCAGTCACATTGGTATAACTAATGTTGGTTGGATAACTGACATCGGTTAGAAAATGTAACCATCATCAGTTATATAAATTGATGTCAGTCATTATGTTTTTCTTAAAATACAGACCTAAGAGCTCTTTTTTTAAAGCTTATTATTTCAAACCAAAAAGAGCTTCAAAGCTAAAGGACATGATAACATTCTTGCTATAGGACCAAGCTTGAATTTTTCTAAAAACATGTTTAGATCACCTTTTTCATGCTTAAAAAATCAATTAAGAACCTTATTTTGGTGTTTAAAAAAATAAATTTATATGTTCATGGTGAATATTTTCAAAGTCACAATTAAGACCAAGAGGTCAAATGAACACCACCTCATTTTCCATTTGGGCTTAAAAATGAACTCACCTTTACAAGCTTTTAATGTTTACTTAGTTGTTTAGATTAAATTTTTGTTTGGAAAAAAGAGGGATGTTGCATGTATGCTCTTTTATTTGTCCCCTTTAGGGAACCCTTGGAATCAAAAGCACAATTCTTATTACACAAAGCCTAGTCCAAGGCTTAGAAAGAATGTCATCTAAAGCACTCCTAAAAAACTCATCTAAGTTTGGGTGACTTTAAAAATGACCCTAAATTCTTTCTTTTTTATGTCTTTAATTTCATTGCATCTTGACTTGTGAGGGGGACATCATTACCTCCCACAAGTTATTTAGAGAAGTTTTGACTTGGGGTTTAACCTCCTAGCATTGACTTCACTTACTCCTTTTGATATGCACACAATATGTATCTACATTTGGACATCATACTACATTGAGCAAACAACAAGATGTAGTGGTTGTAAAAAAGACTAGACCTTTTTACAACTAGCTAATGTTGTGGTCACCCAATTTCCATGCTTATCTTTTGCATTGTTTGATGTGAAATTCATCATGCAATTGATTCCCCTATAATGATAGAAACCTTTATATTTTTAGTCAACCCCATTTTACCATACCCTTGCTAGGATTTGGATGGTTATACTTAGAGTATGTCATTTTTACTTGGTATGTTTTAAGACTAAAACTTGTTTGTTTGTTCATAAGCTATGTCAAAACCAATTTGTCTATACATCACTCTTTTGTCTAAAGAGGCATTATGCTAGCCATTTTACACCACATTTAAGCCTTGAAAGTCTTACTAAACTTATTTGTGTATGTCATTTGAGTTGCGGAGGGTAGTGTTATACTGCCCAAATCATATCAAAACATTTTGAGCCTTTTGAGTCATTAAAACATAACATAGATCACATCATTTGAGCATGCTTGCACCGTTAGGCTACTCAATTTGTTTCAATACTAGTTTACCTTGCACCAAAAACTATTATTTCAAATCATGTCATCTATACCATTTATACCTTTGTCTTGTGCTATCATGCTATCCAATCTTGTCTAGTCTGTTTGGTCAAATCCTAGTTTTCAATGTTGAGTTTTCAATTAGCCTTGTCAAGTTTGGATTCAAACATTGATTGATTTATATTTATGCCTCAATTCATGGGGATGATACAAAAATCTTTCTCTTTTGGGTTGTATAACTTTGATTAATAAATTACCCAAATTTAAAAACTATTGATGGTTTGTTTGTTCAGTACCTATCCTTATCATTGTTTGTGCCTTTATTTGGGAGAACACAACCTTTCTCAAAGAGCCTTTTATCTTATGCCTTATGCCAACTGATCATGTTTATGTTTAATTCGATGTGCTAGGTTTATGCCAAAGTTTTTTCAAACTTGTTAGATTAAATCAAATCACATCATGCCTATTTGTTTGAGCCTAGCTTTTGACTCCACATTTGGACAAAAGACCTAGTAACTCAACTTTTCCCTTTCCTATTTTGGACCTTGTTTGGAACAATTTGACCTAGACCTTTGACATGAAGGTTTTTATTTAGATGCTTGACCTTTTGTGTGTATGAAATTTGACATTAAACATTTGATGTTAGACTATTTTATGCTAAGTCTTAGCACAAACAATTTTTGAGATACAACTCCACTTTCAAACCACATTGGAGATACAACTCCACCCCTTTGACCAAGTTAGACCAAGCTTGAACCATTTGTCCTTTGGACATACTTTTTTAGAGTTTTTGGAACTCTAAGACTTTTTGTTTTAGAGCTTTCATCATTTACGTGGATATGTCTAACTACACTTATGGTGGAGTCATTTACAATCCAAATTATGATAGAATGGCTGCACAAAATGACTTTTATGGATTTAGTCAAGACCCCAATGATTCTAATATGGTTTTTGAGATATATTTATATCCACCTTATATTAGTCATTCATGGGAATAAAGTCATGAAACAAATTATGATCCAACTCAAGACCTTGATTGGTATGAAGAGGACTTTGAAGACCCAACTATAGATAATGTTGTTTGGGATACAAATCCATGCCTTATTTATAATAATTAGTATGTGGAACACATTCAAGAACCAATTTATGATCCAAATCACAACTAGGATGATATGGTTTATGAGGAAGACTTGAATGCTTTAGTTTATGTGAGTAATCAGGCTCCACCACATCATACCATTTCTATTCTACGACCACACTGTTGCACCAATACTATACCAAGACCTCATCCTTTGGTTTGTGTGAGTGATCAAGCTCCATAATGCCCCTTCATCATTCTAGGACCTAGTCCTTTAGCTTGTGTTAGCAATTATTCTCCACACTGACCTATCATTACCATCTCAAGACTTTGTCCTTTAGCTTGTGTGAGCAATCATGCTCCCAAATTCCCTACCATTATCCAACTGCAAGTCATTCCTCATCCAAAACCAATCCCATCTAAACCTCAACCCATCTAATCTATCAAAGACCAAGCTATGTTCAAAACTGGTATTTTCCAACTCATTGGAAACTAAGGCCAAGAGAACCAAACAATTCGAGATGTTTATGCTGAATCAACCATTTTTGATAAGTCAACCTATGATAAATTGCCTATTGATCTTGTACCAATTATCAAGGAGTATCACTCTAATGAGCCAATATTTGCTAAGTCACTTCTTAATGATTATAACTACCTTTGGGTAAATCATTACCTCAACTATGTGCCTATTTTTCAAGATCCTCCTATTGACAAGTTAGTCTTTGAGGAGTTATCTTTTAACCTTTTTCCCATCCCAGAGGAGTCCCACTCTGGCAAACCAATTTTTGTGGAGCCCATTATGCCATCATAGGCTATTAATTATCCAATACTAGTAATTTAATAAGACATCATTGTAATAAAGTACCCATTAGATGAAGAATCAGAGTTAGAGTTAATTTCTATTCTTGAACTGACATCAAATTTACCATCAAAATCTGAATCAACATCAGTCTCAACATTGGATTCAGAGTCCCTTGAGTTATAATTAGATTCAAAAGAAAAATATGTTCATGGCTGCTACAACATTGGTTACACATGCCTTGCAGATCAATTTGAATACATTTATGATCTTTTTATGGTTTTTGAGGATGATTAATTTATCTTTGACATAATTTCTCCTAGTACCTTCTATAAGGATTATGATGCCAACACCCATTCCATTACCATTCCATAAGCCATTACTATCAAACAAAATCGCCATATTATTAACATTCCATCTCCCATAAGTGTTGATTGGGATCGACAAAATCACACTCTATTGAACTACATCTATGGGGGCATAACAGTTGAAGAAAAGAAAGGAGGATAAGACCATATTCATGTAACAGAAGAGCACTCTCCTAGTGAAACTTTTTTGGAAGTGATAAAAGACAATCAAAGTCAAAAATCAACATTCCTTAGTGAAACATTCTCCAAGGCATTAGGGGACAATCAAGACAACTTTATTGATGAAAACCTCTTTGAGGTACCAATAGTTGAGCACAAGTTTTTCATTGATTGATGAAGATAAAATCAAAGATCAAATCAAAATAACTTCCTATCTATAGCCTAATCAGATGGTAACTAATCCCAAGATCAAATACCCAAAAAATCTGGTGGTCCTATCAAGAGAACAAGTCTTTGACCCCACTACAACCAAAATTATGCCAAATTTGGCATCAATAACATTAAGTGTGACTGAAAGTCCTGATCTTGATTTTTTTCCCAACCATTCCACATTCCATTATCATCTACCATTCAATTTCATAATCAAGCCCACCATCCATTATTTGTCCTTATTTACCATCCACAACCACAATTTCATTTATAAAGGCTATAAATATACCTTATCTTGATACATGAAGGAATCAGAATCAACAACCAATAAAGATCACAAAAGCATTCTTGACAACTAAATCTATAGATAGTTCTTGATAGAGTAGTTATTTAGATGAGGTGTGAGTTAACGATTAACATGATTAATTATTTTTTTATATCATTTGTTTATTAGGATGTGCATCTCCCCATCAACAAGAACAATAAAATAAAAAACCAAACCCAGGCCAACAATATGTACCATACCATTTCACATTGTCATGCCATTACCGTTGTTACATGTCCTTTTGCCATTGTTGCATATCCTATCATTCACCCCATCACTTGGCAGAAAACCCTCTTACCATATTTATACATCCTATCATTCTATTCTTATCTATACCAAAGTCTATTTTTAGTCATCTTACCCAATCCTATTTTGATCTTGGTTAATTTGGTTCTTCTTGCATCTTTTACAAGGGGATTTCAATCAAGTTTTAGTAATCAATCCAAGTTTGTGTTTAAATGATAGTCTATGAAAGTAGTGTGACAATTGATCTAGAAAGATATCTTTCATCCTATCAAGTTTGTTTATGTGAGCCTAATTATAACCACCTATGGGCAAATCAGTGTCTCATGAGTCTTGCTATTAATTATAACTGCCTATGGAAAAATTAGTATCATTGACCTATGCTATTGTATCCTAGTTATAACCACCTATGGAAAACTAGGGGAAACACTTATTTATCATACATTATCGCATCACCTTGCCATCGCTATTTTCATTTGATTGGCCATTTACTAGATTTAAGAACTTGCTGGGACCTAGTTGGTTTTTCCTTGCCTTTTGTGTGGATGGAATTAATATAACTTGAGGTCATTTTAGGACTATGAGTTATGCTCAATTCATGTTGAGGTCACCTCAGTCCCCCTTTCCATATACTCTCAATATTTTATGAGTAACCTAAGCCAAATACTCACCATTTTGCAAGCAGGTATCTTTTCATTCTTTAATGAGCTAAGATACCTCAAAATGCCAAAAACATTTATAACATTTCAAAAATCCAAAAATATTTGTCCTATCTAAGCTTAGTCGGTTATCCTCGATCTGCCTTACTAGGGCATTGTCATTGTTAGGATGCTTTCTTTTGCTTTTGTTTTCAGGCTTTTTGTTTGTTTGTTTATTTTTAAGTTATTTGTTTGTTTATTTGTTCACTTGCTTATTTGTTTACTTTTAGCACTGTTGCCTTGATTCAATCTATATGTATTCATTGGGTGATTCCTCAAGCACATTATTCATTGAGTCCATCCATATTCATCCATTAACATTGTCATCATGGTTTTTATCATTAGTGCATTGTTTTCATTTGGATATCGGATATTAGGAGTCAGTCCTTATGCATTTTTTAGCCAAGTCCTCATGGTGTTCTATCATGATGCCTAATGTTACATTCTATAACAAAAATTAGCTTCAAAAAGTTCTACAATCAATGGAGCCACATAATTTTCTCCTTAGCACCTTGGCAAATCCTTCCATCCCACCCTTGATCAAATCAACCCATTAACCATTCTAGTTATATCATTTTTAATCAGGATGAGCATCTCCTTATTGGTAGGTATAAAAGAATCATTCACACTGATCAATATTATTATTCTATTCATCTCTTTTATCACTTTTTACCTACTCATCTTTAATCTATGTTATAGGTTATATCCTTGAGTTATGCTTGCTAATCAATGCTAACTAGGGCACCATTAGTTTTAGCCTATGTAGGTCTACTTAATGATTATAACCGCCTATGGCCAAATCATTATTTTGACTTTTATTCCTAGTTATAACCACCTTTGGGTAAATCAGTATCCTTTTTAGATCAATCCATGCAAGACTTTTCTTATTTTGGATTAATCTCAACCATCGATTAATTCCACCTTTTATTCTTATTTCTTTTTGAGGGATCATCTATTAATAGATGTAACGGCCACTCCCTCGAGGGGGTATCATCCTAGGCTTCCCAAAATCATTTGGAGATTTGTTATTCAACCATCATCTTCTTTTTGGCATATAGGACATTTCTCATTCTTTGAGAAGACATTGCTTTGCCTATGGTTTGCAACATCTTCTCAAATAGGGGAAAACTGTAGACACCTAAATTTGGCCACCTCCAACCTCCAACCATGCTTTTGACCAATTTCTACCCAAAATGTATAATTTGGAAAAAAACCCTAAAACATGCTAAATAATGTGAAATTGACATATTAAAGTGCTGATTTTGGCTAGGGCATCCCTAAATGAGGCAATGCAATTTATGGGCTAACTAACTTTGATCAAATCATTTTGAGTCAAAATGCCAATTTTTCACCTGGGTGCTCTGGAATGATCTTTCCTATCAAATATCTTGCACAAGATGTGTGCCTTAATTATTTTTTGTTGGTAACACCTTAAATGGGAATATAGTTCTAATGCATCTAACATTGACTTCCAATTCCAATCCAGTCAAATTATGGAAAAATAATAAGGCATTCTGATCAGTTTGGGTAATTTATGTACAAAGTGCTTAAACATGATTAATATCTAATTAATACAAATTAGGGCCTAATCATGAATTCCATGGAAACTTGTTGAATAATTTGTTTTGGAAATGAATATTAAATATCTACATCATTAGGTGACCTCATTTCTTGAGAAGACATCTCTAGGTCATAAATGCCACAAATATCAGGATTCATGCCCTCTATGCCTCATCAATGCCTTCCATGATACCCTCCATGCCTCTTAATTTAACCTTATTCTAATGTCATGATGCATATAATTATAATCTTAATTTCAAAAATTGAATTAATCCTTAACCACATATCTTCGTCTTAGGATGGATGGTTTAGGTTGATTCTAGACATTTGTAAAAATCTATAAATAGAAAGGCCATGAACATCATTTCTAAGCTATTTTGGTGAAAAGTTATAATGCAAAAATATATTCAAGGAGCCATTTCAAGTAGTGTTACCATGCCAAATTGATTCTAAGCCAACCAGGGCCACAAGCCAAAGGTGCCAAGGAGAGATGGACGTAGCCAAACTTCCATTGCCAAGGACTTAATGAGTACAAAACCAAGCAAACCATTAATATAAAGGCATTTAGAGCATCCAAAAAAGGTGAAGGAATTCTTGTGTTTTATTCCTTACTTTTTAGTTGTGTTTGTCATTTGTTTTTGTTACCAAGCTCTCCCTAGTGTCTAAGCCTAGAGATGTTATGCTATTAGTGTGTTTCTTTCATTTTTTTTCATTTTGGAACTAACACCATACTAACCATCCTCTCTTGAGTCAAATTCCTAGATCACATAAACAACAATATTTATGGTCTAAAGTGAACAATCTAGATTTAATTGTAAATCACATGATGGATCCTTGAGTAAGAATATTATATGACCCTTTCGATAATGATAAGATTAGTGGGTTTTTATGGATCTTTGCTTAGGAATGGATATGGATGGATAAGTATGGATGAAATTTGACACTAATAGAAGAAATAATCATCATGTAGGATGCGATTGAGATATATATGAGGATGTCTAATATGGGGTGTGTAAATCACATAATTATTCTAACTTGGAGAGTGGAGTTATAGATTATGGAGGACTCCTCACTCATATATTCTCCTTGTATGATTAGCAATGATTTAAATCCAATTTGAAACTCTAGTCTCTTGATTCAGCCCAAGCATATAATATACACCCACTTTTAAGACTAGGGTCATATGGGGAATGATGGTACAAAATGGAAGGGTGGTAGTAGAATGGAAATGGACATGCCCCTAAGAATGGGGACTCATAGATGGAGATTATGAATCCTTTTAAGTATAAAAATGTTTGAAATGCATGATAGTCATGTGTTGATTGAGCTCATCACCATCGAGTGTAGCAAATTTGTAGGCTATCGATCTAAATTTTGCAATAATGATATAAGTCCCAAGCCAATTCACTTCAAATTTTCCTTTCTTATCTCAATTTGCATTACTATTCTTTTAATTTTCCTTGAGGACTAGGTCACTGATTTCAAGTTCTTAGGATTGGATTTTTTTATGATATTGTCCTTTAAGCTTACTTTGATATGCTCAAAGATGATTCAAATCATTTCAACATTTTTCATCCAATAGTTCAAGCTCTTGTATCCATTATTTTTTGAGATTATGATCAGTAATTATACATCACAAAGAGATGTGTAAGGAGGGGAGTTTAACTTCCACAGGCAAGATTACTTTAATTCCAAAGACTAAAGATAGAGTAGCCCCAATTGGTGTTCAAACACTAGTTCTATAAGACCAAAGTGCATGCTATATTTATAAATGAGAATTTATTCTTGCATCATTAAATTTTTTCTTTATAATCCTAAGAAATGACATATTAGTGGCTTTTACTTGTCCGTTCCCTTGGGGAAGTAGGGTGTGGAAAAGTGTTGTTCAATGTGATAGGGTTTGCATAGATATTTGACTTCCTAATTTTTGAAAGATTTGCCATTTTTTGATAAGATTTTGGCTAGGATGCCAAAATGGAAAATGATTTGATTCAGAATAAAATTTGATATCTAGAGACTTGTGGTATAAATAAGTGACTTAGCTTCAACCCATTTTGTAAAGAACTCTATAGTAGTGATTATAAACTTATGCCCATCAAATGATGCGGGATTTATCTTGCCAATTAAATCTAACCCCCATGTGGGAAATGGACATGGGATCATTATAGGTTATAACTCTTGTGTGGGGGCATGAATTAAATTACCATGATTTTGATAAGATACACATTTACATACATATTGGTAGGCATCTTGATCCATTGTAGGACAATAATATCCAGTCCTAAGTAACTTATTGGCTAGGGCCATTCCACTAACATGGCTTCCAAAAATACCATCATAGACCTCTTTGATTATAAGAGTAGCCTCCTCTGAGGTCAAGCATTTTAGCATGGTCCCATCATAGCCTCACTGATAGAGAGTACTACCAAGGATGGTGTAACGAGATGTATGATGGATGAATGCTTTATTTTGGTGACAATTGAGGTCTGGTGGTAATATTTTGTCTTGGAGGTAGGTATAAATGTCATGATACCATGGTAGACTAGGATTAGGAAGGGTACAAATTTGAAAATGAGTCATAGATTTATGAGCTAGTAATATTAAGTGTTTAATGAGAAAATTGCCTTTAAGAACATATTATGGAAGGTCAATCAAAGACCCAATAGTTGCCATAGAGTGGGTTTCTTTATTACTTCCCCTTGGAACTTGTTCAAATGTGATTGATTGAAAAGTTTGCTTCAATTAATCCACTAATTATTTATAGGGCATAACATTGAAAATGAGTCATAGATTGATGAGCCATTAATATTAAGTGTTCAATGAGAAAATTAACTTCAAGCACATCTTATGGAAGGTCAATCAAAGACCCAATAGTTTCCATACAGTTGGCTACTTTATTACTTCCCCTTAGAACTTGTTAAAATGTGATTGATCAAAAAGTTTGCTTCATTTGATCCACCAATTATTAATAGGGAACCAATTTCTCATCCTTCATCTAGAAATCCTCATTCACTTGTCTGATAATCAATTGTGAATCACTGATTAACTAAATGTGTTGGATGTTACACTGGATGGCAAGTTGGAGACTAAAAATTAAGGCCTCATATTTAGCGATATTATTTTTACATGGAAAATGTGAAAAACTTTAGGGATTAGGTCACCTTATAGGGTTACCAAAAGGATTCTCAATTTTGACCCATGTGAGGTTAAAGATCCATCAAAATATAATTTCTAACTTTTGGATTCTACAATAGTCAATATGGACTCATTTGGAAAGGTTGTGATTAGAGGCATGGTATCTGCAATGGGTACTATCAAAAGTTGATTTGCGATGGCTTGTCCTTTGATGGCATTTTAGTTTATATATTCTATATCAAATTCACTTAATAACATAATCTATTTGTCCATCCTTCTAGTTAAACTAGATTTAGATAACATATACTTGAGAGGATCAACTTTGGCTATGAGCTTGACTTGGCTAGTTAGCATATAATGCTTAATTTTATGTGATGAAACGATGCTGAATAAGCAAGCCTTTTCAATAAGGGTATAATTAAGCTCATATGAGATTAATGTCTTACTGAGATAATAGATTGCTTATTCTTTTCCTTCATTATTGTGTTGAGCTAGTAAGGCCTCTATAGCACACAATGTTGTAGATATATACAAAAGTAAAGGCCTTCCCATGACTGGTGGTGATAAGACTAGAGGCTTAACTAGATATTTCTTGAGATTATCAAAATCCTGTTGACACTCTGAGTTCTAGTGTAAATGAGTCCCCTTCTTGAAGAGGTGGGTGAAGGGGTGACATTTATCTTCTAATTGTGAAATAAAATAATGAATGGCCTATAATTTTCCTTGAAGGATCCTTACATACTTCAAATTTTTAGGAGGAATTTCCAAAATAGCTTTGAATTTCATGAAATCTACCTCAATTCCTCTATTCAAGACTATGAATCCCAATACTTTACCTGAGATGACTCTAAACACATATTTCTTTGGGTTCAATTGGACCTTATATTCTTGAAGCCTCTCAAAGATTTTTATTAAGACCTCAGGATGCTCTGATTAGAGTTTTGACTTTCCCAATATATCATCCACATAATCTTCTATGATGTCATGCATCATGTCATGGAATATGTTAGGCTTGGTAAATGCATTCCAACCCAAGAATACAAAGTGTTAGAAATAAAATATCACACAAAGAAGCTACATATATGATATGAAAAAATAAGGCAAATCATATATTATTCATAATAAAGCATACTAGTACAATATGACAGCTCTTGCATAAATAGGCAAAGCAAAACATAGAACTAGCCTAACTAGAAAATGTGGGATAAATCCTCAGATAGGAAAAACTCACTAAAAGACTAAATAACTAGCTAATATACTAGAAAATATGAGAAATTCATGAAATACATACTCTAACACCCTCCCTCATGTGAAGCTAGGGGCTACAAAATCCCAAAAAAGAAATAGTGGCATATCCACAGTATGAGTCTTGACAACTAGGCCTAATAAAGTACTCATGTACAATATGTATCCATGAAATGAAGAAGGAAGATGCCATTATGAAAAACCCCCAAGGATAATTTTTGAAACCCAAAGCATGCCACAAAACTCAAGGAAATGAGGTGATGTAAATGGCTTAGTGAATATTTCTACAACTTATTATAGAGTCAAAATGTACTCCAAGCTAAGAATGCCATCCTAAATGTGTTGACAAATGAAGTACATATATACCTCAATGTTCTTGGTTAATTGATTCTCAACTAGGTTGTGAGATATATGAATTTAACTCTATTTCTCAAAACAAATTATAGTGGGTGAATCCTGCATGAAGCTAAACTCTATCAATAACTGATGAAGCCAAAGAACCTACTGAATCACTATAACTACTACCCTGTACTCAACGTCTATAGATGAAAGTGTAATAACCTATTTATTATTTCATAACCAAGTAATAGGTGAATAACCAAGATAAAATATGTATCCAAAAGTATAACTCCTATCATCAAGAGAACATGCCCAATTTGAATCATTATACCTAACTAACTGAGTAAAACCCTTGGTGTAGTGTAATCCAAAATGAGTACCACCTCATAGATATCATATAATCCTCTTGGCATCCTACCGATGACTATAATTAAGGTCATGTGCAAACCTATATACAAGCCCAAATGAAAATCAAATGTTGGGGAGACTATGGGTCAAATACATTAGACTGCCAACCATCCACCTATATAATGTAGGACTACAAATTGGAGTAGTATAGGATGTAGTGAGAGTTAATATAGATTGAAAAGGAGGACTTGGCTTGCAATCAACTATGTCAAAATGCTAAATAAGATCAAGGGTATACTTTTTATGACTTAAATAAATCCCTATATCTGACTTTGAAATCTATAAACCAAGGAATAAATGCAAAAGGGCAAGATCTGTCTTGTCAAAGTATGTTGAAAGTGCCTACTAAATAATTTGAATCTGTGATGAGGAACTACTTGTGAAAATCAAATTATCAACATACAAGACTAGAATAATAATTTCCACCCTAATACACTATGGGATCAGAGTGGTAGAAAAAAAACTTAGTAGAGAGAAAAAATGAATAAACCGTAAAGAGACCTCCTAAGTTGACAAACAAGAGAAGAATCATGTACAAACCTAATAAGTTATTTCATATAGATTTAATCATGTAAGTTTCCATACAAGAAAGAACCATTAACATCTATCTGATATACTAGCTAGCCCTGTGATGTAATAAGATAAATTACAAGGCAAACATAATTCATCTTGGTAATATACATAAAAGTCTTAGAGTAGTCAATACCTTTGACTTGTGAGAACCCATTTGAAAGAATATGTGCCTTATAATTATGAATGTACCCATAAAATCCATACTTGGTGTGGTAAATACACTCAAACCTAAACAACTTTATTTCATTAGGAAGAGTTACCAAATCCCAAATATCATTCTTCATCAATGAAGAATACTCATCTATCATTTCATCATCCCACTCTTGTATCCCAAGTGCCTATGAAAAATATTATGGATCCTCAAATAATGCCTAACACAAAATTACATTACCTATAGAATGTGTATGATGATGTTGAGTAGGTGGAAGATATTAAATGCAAGGTCTTTCCCTAGAAATTATAGTACATGTCCACCTAGGCATAATGGCAAAATAAGTGATCAGGATACTCATCCTCTATAACCTCCTCAAAAATCCCTAAATTGGCTCCCCAAAAAATGAATCCTTAAGAGGAGGTGAATCATCAAAAGAAGAAAAAGGCATAGAAAAGATGAAGAGTCATGAGATGTGAAGTGCTCATCAAACTATAAATGTGTTCTAAAATGAACATCGTGAGTATCAGGATCTAAAAGATGATAAGATCTCATGTCATCATAATACCCTAAAAAAATCAAAGGTTTTCTCTTGTTGTACAATGATTTTCTTTTCTTATCTGGTACAAATACCCAATCAAGGCTCCTAAAGACTCAAAAAAATGAGACATCTAGCTTGGTTTTAGACCAAGCCTCCTTTGGAGTCATATGCTCAAGTGCTTGATGTGGTGTGTGGTTTTGAATGTAGTGTGCATAGTTAACTACCTCTACCCAATATATAGGAGCTAAATATCATTAATGTATCATGCAATTATCCTTTTACTTCAAAGTTTAATTCTTATTTTATGCTAATCCATTATATTTTGGAGTATGTGCAAAAAAATGCTAGTGAATAATACCATGGATTGCCAAAAAATCAGATAACTCTCAACTAAAGTACTCCCCCCATTATCTATACAAATCTTCTTGATGTAACTCAAAGACTATTTCTTGACCAAGTCCTTAAAGACTTTGAAGTGATTAAAGACATCACTCTTGAACTTAAAGAAATAAACCCAAATAAACCTAAGGAAATTGTCAATGTAGGTAAGTTCATACTTATCTCCATTGAAAGGAGTAGGAAAGACCATCAAATCACTATGCACAAGCTCAAGTGATGAATAAGATCTCATAGAAATGCCATTAGGAAATGGATCTTGGTGTTATTTCCCTAATGCACAACTAGGTCAAACTCCATCAAGACATAAAACTATAGGAAGATGCTCTACTATATTATGAGTGCTCAACTCCTTCAAATATCTATAGTTTAGGTGTCTAAATATCTCATGTCAAAGCCAACTCTCAAAATCTATATGAGAAACTAAACACATCCATATAGGAGGAGTATCAACAAAAACCTCAAAATAATAAAGTTGAGAACTATGATCAACAACACCCTATGCAATAAGTGTGTGTGGCTCTAAAAAAACTCAAACTTCAACACCCTGTGGTGTGAAAGTAACTATCTTGCCTTGACCATAATAGTAAATTTGATAAATTAAAAGTAGATTGGTGGTGATGTCTAGAACATATAATGCATCATTGATTGGGCCACCATCTAGTTATATATCAACCTTACCCTTAACAAAAATGAAGGAATAATCTCCAACCTTAATGTTGGAAGTAGAACTCAGACTAAGAGATACAAATGATTCCTTAGTAGAAGTCATATGGTGTGAAGCACTAAAATCTAGAACCCAACTATTTGAAATAGGTAACTATGGTCTCCCAACAACATTAAGTCATTTCCCATGATCAAGATATAGGAAATGAGTGGAGATAGAAATCTTGTGTTTTCTATAAATATCCTCTAGGGCTTGTATTTTCTAGAAATGTCTAGACTCTTTATGATCAATCCCCCCATAATAAGAGCAAGATAGGTTTGACTTATTCTTGGATTTGGAAGAAGGTTTGGGATTATATGTATTAGTGTTGGGCTTAGGTGAATTTTAGGTTGAGGAGTGTTCTTCTTCTTACCCTTAGATTTTCCCTTAGTATTAGGATGTGATGCAACTAATGTTTTTTGAGAGGTGGAAGACTCAAAGTGAGATAATTTGGATTCCTCCTAGTAGGTCTCTCACAAAATAACTAGAGATTTGACATTTGGAATGTGGTACCTAAGGCATCCATACTAGATAAAAATGTATAAGTAAATATTTAGAATAGGCCACTCAACTTAGACAAGATAAAGTACACACACTCTTCATCCTTTTTATCTCATCTACTCCCCTTTAACTATGTCAAAAAATGCTTAAACTTAGTGAGGTAGTCTACAATGGAGGCAAAGTCATATGGATTTAGTGAAGTAAACTCCACTTCAAATTGCATATCTCTCAAGTGATCAACTTTCCAAAATAAACCCTTTAAATTAGTCCACTTTTTAATGGATAATCACACTCATCAAAATGAAACAAAAACTACCACTCACATATCCCCCAATCAAGCCCATACATTATTCAAACTTATATTGGTGCTGATTTTTTCAAATTCACATGTCAACTGTGGTTTTATTTCATTTATTATGGACCATAATCCTTTGTGATTTATGATTGTTTCCATTCGAGGTCTCCTTATGTGATAATTATGTGTAGTCAAAGATCATAATAGTCAACACCAGAAGTAGAATCGATGCTAACTAATCACCAAAGAAATGCAAAGGGCCATAAAATTGACACCAAAATAACCCCCTAAAAGATTGTATTATAGGACACCCATCAATTTAAAAATTTATAAAATTATATTTTTATAAATTAATGACACTAATGGATAGATAATTAAAAATCATGCACTTTTGAAAAAAATAGAACTCAAATATGAGTTATGGTTCAAAAGTTACAAGCGTTATGATTTCCTATAAAGTGGGTCAAAACATTAAAAAATTCACTAAAAATTAATATAATTAGTAAATAACATAGTCATCCAACTATTTTTTGGAACTATAAGTGAACCACAGACTCAAAAACACCAAGCAATGTGAAAAAATATCATCCTAGTTAATACTATGCTTGTGCAAGTGAATAATGCTTCCACTTGAGGCAAAAATTCATCTTGGAAATAAAGTATCAATGCTTCCACTTGAGGCAAGCTATTTTAAGAGGATTAAAAATGAAAAAATAGTGTTGTTTTTATCTTAGGTCCTTCCAAGGGCCTTAGTTCAATAGATCTTCAACTCCTTTGATCTTTTAGCAGCAAAAAACAACTCCAACTAAAATGCCTTAACATGGAAGATGATGCCCTTTGCACATTTCAATGCCAATTTCTATTACAACGTAACATTAAAATCTATTGATATCTTTAATAAAATAGATCTTGAAACCAAAAAAGGTCCAAAACAACTTCAACTCCTATCTTGTTGTATAACATAGAAAAAATGGTAGAATATGAGGAAAAAAGACATAGTATAAAAGGTGCCTTAGGCTGAATAAGGATGCTAAACTGAAAAGTCAATGCCTCAAACAAGATCTAAACATGATAAAATTTCCTAATCTACTACATTGAGAAGGAAAATGCCAAACTGAGGAAAAATATGCCATTGATCAGATCTTTGATCTCTACCACAACAAAAAGAAAAAAGTGTCAAAATTAACATAAAGAAGCCAAGATTAAGGGTTTTAATGGGTATCAAGAGAAAATGATGCTAACTTGAGCCAAAAATAAGATCTCAATGCCTTAGACAGATAATGATGCCAAACTCCTTTAATTGTTTGAATCTTGTAGATTCAATGCCTAGCCACAAAGTGCCAAATTAAGAAAAAATCTAACACCAAAAAGATGATGCCAAAGTGAGATTGAAATGCCTCTCTACCACCTAGTGCAGATCTTCTTCTTCATCTTTCATTCCCTATTGAGGTCAACATACCCCTATTTTTTAAAATGAGGACATTTGTTCAAATTTTACATATTGTGCTATGAATTAGACATTAAACTTGATTATCCTACATCATTGAACATCATATTTTACTTTAGATTTCATTGGCATGTTAACACATAAGCTTTATTTGATTTTATCTGATGTTGCTAACATTTACTTCATGTGTTTCCATGTTACAGATATAATCGACCTTCATTTAAATGAAAAATATTCATGGCTTTATGTTTTAATGTTAATTCAACCCTTTTTTTATTAACTTCTCATCTTTATTTGATTAATTGAAGCCATGTTTAAATGATGTTAAAAACCTTAGTCTAAATTAATTTATCCTAAGTTTTTATTATGATGGGTTCATATTTTCTACGGGTCATTTTATCCATTCCTATCCTTAGTTTAATTTTATCCCAAGTCTTAATAAAATTTATTAATTCATTAAAACCTTAGTCTAAAATTTATTCTAAGTCTTTATATATCTCAAAAACTTATTTGATTTTATTGGTGGTAAGAATAAATTAAACGCAGAGTTTTTAAGTAGCAAAATCTTGAAAGCTTGGCTCACTAATCAATAGTATGTGGTTGATTTCTCAAGTCAATAAATCAAAATCCCCCTGGACCAATATCGATGGTGTGCATTCCTTAGTATAAATCTTGATCAATGATCTGCATCAAAGATTGAATTTAATAAGTCAAGATCATAGATCAATGATGCACGTTTAATCATGTAAATCTTGATTGATGTTGAGCACAAAGTCAAAATGTTAAAGGATATTGAGAAGGAATGAGATAGTTCCAATTGTCACACTCATGGTGAAATAGATAAAAATAAATAGCTCATGTTTAATCAAGTGAGTAGACTAAAGATCAATTGCCTACATCCAATTGTATACTTCAAAGATCAATGATACACATTTAATCACTCAGATCAAGATCAATGGTATGAATTTAACGTTGTAAAGGAAGATCAATGGTGTAAAGTAAGTTAAGGAGTCAAAGAGCCCAAATTGCATGAAAGGTTTCTATGTGGAATCAAAACATTAACTAGATGGGGACTATCAGTAGGTACATAAATTAAATGTGGCGCTACCAAGTGACACGATCTTGGAATCCCAGATCAAAGATTGATGACCGTGTTGATAGTCAAGGCTAGAAAACTCCTAAGGAGATCAACATAATAAGCTTAATTAAATTTAAAATGTGCATGAGATGATGACATGTGTCCAAATAATAATGATCATATTTTAAAAATAAATAAGTAGCGTGACAGTGCAATGCCACATAGGCATACACGTCGCATTGGAAGATCTTGTGGACCTAACAATGTGAAGGTATAAATACACAATCCAAACTCAATATAAGTCACCATAGCACATATTTTGAACTTACTTGTTGCCATTAAATCTCTCTTTAAACCTAAAAAAATCCTTAGAATGTACAAAAGCCCTAAATTTCCCTGAGTTCACTATGTTGAGCCAAGAGAGTTGAATTATCATTTGCAAAAGGATAATTCAATTGTTATTATAATTATGGTAGCATATGAAGCCACTTCAAGGAGGGAGGTTAAAATATACCTATCATCAAATTCATAAGGCCAAGTATTCAAGGACAAAAAATTCATAGCTACTTAATTAAACACATGAGATAATAATTGTTCAAAGTTATTTTGGGCTATTGAAAACCAAGGAGTTATAACCAAGGAAGAAGAGAAGATGTTCTCAGCGAAGAGACTCTATGATAATATTGTGGAAATATAGATGACAAGACTTGATTATGCTACTAGTAAACTAGAGGTATTACATTGTATCAATTACCTTGGTCCAATTTTCAAAGATACTAGAATTGACAAGGGTATGATTATTCATGAACATAGTCTAAGGAAAATTGCATATATCTCCCCTATTAATTTTGAGTCTTATTAAAATTTACCTAAGCCCTAGATAGTCTTAGCCTCCTTTAAATCATGGGCTCGAAATACACCATGATGGATATACTAGTTAAATGGATAGAATTAGGTAACCAAGTCATTATATACCCTATAAAGAAAATCTTAGTGAGTTAATGTAGACTTGGATTTATAATGGTCATGATCATGCTGAACAAATTATATGGATGTGCACATACAACACATGTAGAACCAATGTGGGTCCCTATGGTATATTTCATCATTGAAGAAGTGGTGGTTCCTCGATTAGGTGAAATCATTAGTATTTACCTCATAGACAAATATATGGGATTAAGAATAAGAAAAATACTAAATTCTATATGATGTCTTATCTATTAGATGCCCTATGTACTACCACCAAGATCCCCAATCAAAGAGAATGGTATCGTAATGGTACATATATTGTGTCTCAATACTACTCCAAATTACATATTTATAAGTATAGAGACCATATTCAATTCATATGTGATTGTGTCTACCTTGCATTAAGCCAAGCCATTGATGGTATCCCTATGATGAGGATAAGCCCTTTAATCAAAACTATAATTGAGGCAATGGGGGACATATGGCTTTATCTTGATTACATAGTTATAAGAATTGATAAAACCCAAACTACTCCTCTCAAACTTTTAGTTCATGTACTTGACAAGTTGGCAAAATAAGAAGTTGCATACCAATTGTTTAATGGGATAGATGCCATTTTCAAGACTAAGAGAAAGGGACTTTTACATAGTTTTCCCATGGAAATTGGTAAAACTATTTTCAGATAGTGGGACCACATTGAATCTACTTCAAAAAATAGGCTTTCCTTTAACTTGTAGATTGATGATCATAGACAGTGGGATCCACATGGTAGAGTAAAGGAACATTTGAGAATCAATAGTATTTTGGCTATGCCCTATGAACATGAACCTAGTGCATTTTAAATTGTATACACCAAGGTAGCCTCCTACTTTGAAGTTGATATAAGATTGAAAGAGCACAATATAAAACTTGAGTCTTGATTTCAAAGAAATCAAAATATAGAGGATAGATGGTAACTAGGCCCTAGGTATTATCATATGATAGATGTTGATTCCTCTAGGCTTCCATCAGTAGATACACAATAAATACATATGCCTAAAGAGAAAAGACCAAATGAATTTTCTTCAAGTTCATCAACTCAATCTTCTAGAGTAACAGAGCAAGAGTTACCTCAAAAGGAGGTTCCCATTATAGCTTTAGATCCTCAGGAATATGTGAAGGATGCATTGAGAATGTTATCCATGACATATGAATAAAGTTTAGACGTAGAGAAAGAAAAAGTTGAGGAAACCAAGCAGGATAAGGGAAAAGAAAAGTATTTGGACCTAATGATTGTTGATCCTCCTAAAAGGAAGGCTAAGACTACACTTGTCTCAAAGACTAATAAACCTAAAGTGGCCATCACACCACTGTTGGAGAATATCAACCTGTTAAGTGAGGAGAACCTAATATATGGGCCAAATATACATAAATAACTCATTTATGGACCAAGGTTAGAGAATATTTCTACTTATCATCCATGGAATTTAGTAAAGGCTAATAACATTCATATGCAATAAGAGTTGAAGCCTTAGATCATTGCCTTGCAAGAGAAAAAAGGAAGGAAGTTTGTTGCTCAAGCTCAATCATCTAGCCAATTACAAATAGAGGTCCTAGTCAAGTATATGAGGCAATATTAATTTGGGGTCAGATATGATCCAGATACTACAAGTTTACAAAGAGTCACTAAGATAGTGGTAATGGAAGGTGGTGAAGTGGTTGTACATCAAAATGTTGAACCTTTGGTTCACTTGACTTAAAAGAAAGAATAGAGGCCAGGTGAAGATCCTATACTTGAAGAAGATGTTCTAGATCTAGCACAATATCAAGTAGAAAGGTTAAAAGATACCATCAAAGGCCTAAATCAGGAGAAGAATAATTTGGAAGATCAATCCATTCTATAAGTTATAGGGAACATTGTTAATAGCTTTGAAGCCACCATCTATGATACGTTTAGTTCTTTGAAAGTAATAAGGTCTAAATTAGATGTGGTGAACAAAATAAATTCCATGGCTATGAAACAAGTTAACCAATGGCAAGATTTAGATAATAAGGTAAAGGAATTGATTTATATACTAATAAAAGGCTAGATTCCTAAACTTAAAACAATAGGCCTATCACATTTGAACATGGTGTTGACCAAATTTGACCCTGCAAGTCCAATTAGGACCCCTATAGGTAAAAAATTAAAATTTTAATTGTTTTATGGGTCTAATATCTTGTCATGGGGTGTATTATAATTTATTTTATGTCATTTAATATCAACTTATCTTTGGTCTAAGTCATATTAGTCAATTTGTCATTTGGAGTCATTTTGGGATCAAAATAGCTCATTTAATGAGTTTTACAACATCCTAGGGAAGTGTGAAGGTGTAAAAATAGTTGTCACATTCCATATGTCCTATTATGACTTAATCAAATATTTAAAATTTAAAGCGATAAGTTTTTTGGAAGAAAGAGCAATTTTCTTGTTAAAAGAGAAGAGTTTGGCACTTGTACGGCCCATGGGGAAGTGTGACATATGGGATAAGGTCATGAGATGTCTATTAATATTACTCAAGATCAATTTCACATTTGAAATGATCTATAAGTTCCAATTTTGAGCTAAAACCATTCTGCTCCTTCTTTGCCCTTCTAGACACATAGAACTAGTCTTCAAGTTTGTACTTAGTATGAACAGTTGGAGAACTTCTAGGTCAAACGAATTTGGGAGGTGAAATTAAAATAAGATAGATTAATTTAATTAAAAATATTTTTAATAATGGTGTTCCCGTGATTTATAAACCATCCTCATGAAGTTAACTGTGTTTTTTTGCTTGCCAATCTGTGCATCCTATATGTTTTGCCTTCTTTTGGAGAATTTCATAAAATACAACTACTGGGATTAGTTAAAAATGTTTATTACTTCATATTATAATTATTTACATGCTTATTTTCATGTTTTTCAAATATTTCATGAGTTAATTAGTCCAGTTTGTAGGTTTATGTTTTAGGTGGAATGACAGTCAAGTTCATTACTTGTAGAAGGTTTAATTCTTTGCAAGGGATTAATATGAGCAGGATATGGTGTTTTTAATGTTTTATTTTAAATATACGACCTCATATCCATGTTTTTCCTCATAATTACATGATTGGCTCAAACTCTCAGTCTATTGTCATACGCAGTCAGCTCTTATCCACTTTTACTTGAAGTCATGGTGAAATATGTATATGGGGCTTGTATATTATGTTCAAAAAGGTGTAATTAAAATAAAAAGGCATTGGTATGAATTTTATCAACATGAGATATCAATTTTAGCATTAAAATGGTTAAGAGAATAATGTAGCAGTCATATAACACACTTTCACCTAGTCTGCAAGGAACATACTCATCTATAGGTGCCATGGAAAAGAGTATCATGTGGAAACAAGATACATATCTCATTGAATCCATCAAGGTTTTTAAAACCATTTTTAAGGTATTGGGATAGGTGTACAACTCATTAAGGGACTTATTTCCATGCTCACTACCTAATTCTGTATTACTGCCTGTACTATGAAATAACCACCTACAAGTGATAAAATAGGGGGTTAAAGAGCCATCTTGAAATGTTAGATCATGTGAGGAAACCCTATTTGAAGTCATAATGTGTTGAGGTATAATGGAATACTCATGTGAAATGATGGGTTGGTGAATAAACTAGGAAAGACCTTTCAAGGATGATGATTGTGGATTTGAAGCCCTTGATCCCTAAAATGAGAAAATAGAGATCCAAGCCCTTTTGTAGACATATTGAAACAAGGTTTTCAATTGTTTTGATGCATACTATTGTGTTTGTTTTTAATCCCCCATATAGGATAAGACATATATAAATTTTGAGGGGAAAATTATCAATGAAGGTTAGTTTTTAATAAGACCAAAGTTTTGCTTTTATGAACTAAATCTAGGCAATGACCACTTACAGTTTTGAGACTCTTGGGAGGTATCTATACCTAGGTTTGAAAATAGAGTCTATGTTCATGATTTAACTATATCAAAAGGTAAAAGGCATATCAATAACATTTATTAGTAAGAAACCATCAAGAATAATTGATATGAAATGTTTTAAACTCATTATCACCTACATGGGTCTCTTCATTTGTAAACATCCACCTATAATAGATTGCCAACCTCCACATCATTCATGACAAGGTATTAAGCATGGAATAGGTATCAATATTGGTAATTAGATGATGATAAAAATTCCTCAAATGATCCTAAGGTAATGTGAAGTCTTTTACAAGGTAAAGGACACCTACATGACCCCTCATAGTTAACTGTGAGGGGTGGAGAGAAAATGAATTGGGTTTCTTGAGGTGTATATAGCTCAAACATGAAAAAAATGGTATGAAAAGGTATAATGTGATCCTATTATAATATTTGGGGGTCTATAACATTGTCTCAAGCTTAGATATGCAGGGGTAATCTACATGAATCATCCTTTTATAGGAACACACAATACATAGTCAACTAACTATAACTTACCTTGTGAGCAATCCAAACCCCAAAGTGTGAAGTCAAACAAGGACATAGAAAATTTCATCTTGGAAGGTTTAATTAAGGATTAAATACTATTTTAAATTCCTTATCCTTGCGAGGTAGCTTACAAGGGTCACCTTTGAGGGAGGAAAATAAGGAATACAGTTAAATCCTAAACACAATCTTAACTGAGAAAAGGTTATAAGGAGTATGTTGGGAATTGGAGTCAAAAATGGAGATGAAAAAAACTTCATAATAATAATAAAAAAATAATGACACTATAATGATGAACATTGAATAGAGATAAGGGATCAAATGATGCATAACATAGTCCATGTCTTAAAACCCTACATAGTTTGCCTCCTTCCTAGTCTATTTTGTTTTTAAAGCATTTTGGGGGTCTAATGAAATAATAAAAGTCACATTTTTTATACATAAAATAATTATGAGTTTTATAAACCCATCCAATTTTTTTCTATATAAATAGGAGAAGTTCCCTCTATTTTATCTCAGATAGAGGGTACTTCCCTTGGGTGAAAACTATCAGCTTTGGGAAAGTAGGGATAAATGGATGAACAAGAAGTTGATTGGACACTGAAGAGATGTGTGAGAAGTTTCATTACACCTAGGAAAAAATGTAAAACCAAGTATATAATAATGAAGCCAAACAAAATGATCTAGAGTACCAAGTATGCAGACATGATTTTTTGAGGCCTAGTGCCCAAATAAGGAGTCACTTCTAATTATAGCTTGAGATAAGATTTATAACTAGTTGAAATATGTCTATAGGATGAATTTGGAGGTGTCTAAGATATTATGATGTAGAGGAGGTCATAGGGAGTCATATTTTGGCTGAAAGGCAACATTAAGTCTATGTGAATGGAAGAAAGGGCTTGAGTGGGTAACTTTGAGTACTCATATCTTTCATGCGACTATGCATGGAGGCCAAGGGAGTTTAGGGAGGTTAATGGAGGTCCTCAAAATTAAATTGGTTTAATTTTTTTGCAACTTCAACATCAGGGCTTTATGAACAAGATTAAGGACAAAAATTACTCAAAACCCTTACAAAATCCTTGTTAGTGACCCGATTAGAGAAATGAGGTTGGAGGGATATTAAAATGAGATAGTTTGACCATGAAAGTGCTTTAAAATTGCCTAGGAATATTTGAGTATCCTTCCCATCCCTTTGGATTGTATGAATAATGTACGAATGGGGTACAAAATAGAGTATTTATAACTATATTGTGAATTATGTAGGTTATAGGAGGTTCTAAGAGATTAAAATCACATGGAGGAGAAGATTAGGAATTAATGTAACTACCAATGTCAGTTTCATGCCTTGGTACAAATCCTAAGTGCCTCAACCAATCGAAACTAGCATAGTGACCAAGCTAGTGAGAGGGGTAGAAAACTTAAAGTGAGCTAATTTCAAGGTGTGCATAATGCCTCTAAGGACATGGGGAGTCTTGAAACAAGTCATAAACTCTATCCCATGGATTCACATGAGAAAATGAATCCAATTTTGAGGCCAAGTGTAAGAGGTGTGGGAAAGAGGAGTTTTTTTTGACTATAGATGGTGATGGATCACTTCCAGATGATTCCAAATGATCAAGAACACAACCAATGCATGGAAAGGAGTATAAAATCCTTACCATTCATTAAAATAATTAAAACTATCCACAATCAGTTTTTGGATGTTCATATAGAGGTGAATCATGAAGGTAATTTTCTAAGCTATAATGAGAACATCCATGCTACTTTTCATGAGTTTCATAACTTGAGATGACACTTGTACTTCCTAACCTTACATGGTTCATTTCACATCTTCTTATCATGCATATGCAAGTCCTTTTCTCATCTTAACTAGTGTCCTTGTGACCTTTGGACTTCTCTCTTCTCCTCTTTCTCTCAAGTTTTATAAGAACTAGCCATTTTGGCCTTTGTAACTTATGCTCCACCTAAGTATGGTGAATCCATTATCATTTTCATACCATTTGATCAATACAACTACTAGTTTTTACCTCTTACATGAATATTCATAGTGTATTTTACTTAGATGATTGATTTTGCTTTGTGATGACTGGTTGTTTTCTTAGCATTATTATTTCATTATCTCACCTATTTGCAATTGGAAAGCTTCTTTTTATAGGGCATGTGAAGTGTTCTAGGAAGTGTCAAGGTTGATTGAGTTAGTCTATTCACTAGTGCCATTAAAGGCCTCTTGTCTAGACCTTCTAGCCTAAACATTCATCCATAACCTCATAATGTATGAGAAGATGCAGGTTGGAGAAGTGTATTTTTGGTTAGTCTCTTGGTTTCATGTGTAACATTTAGTTGGTTGGTATTTATCTATCAATTTGGTGTATTGTTTCCCTTAGGATAGTTTTATTTCTATTTATCTCCCCCTTTTCCCTCATAAAGTTTAGGTATATTAATGTTCTACAAGTGGTACATCAAGGGAGCTAGCCCTATCTAGAGATTCACCTCATCCTTAGGCTCACCCAAAACCTAGAGGTGTTTCAATTATTCCACTTATATGAGGAGAGATTAGACATCTTTTGAAAGGGTGAAAATCCAAGTGACAATATAAGACTATGAAATTTTTTATGGAGAAGATAATGGATGTGAATAAATGGTCTAAAGACATGGAAAAACACTCTAATGATTTCAAATAGTTAGAGAATAGAATGGTGAAAATACTAGGAAGCTTGATTAAGGATCCAACCATCCTCACTCGTATTGGCTTGATAACTGATGAAGATTTCCAACACATGGCTACCCAATTCATCAAAGAGGTAAATAATAAAATCCAAGGTATTATAGGGGCTAATAATAAGAGTATCTTGGACATTATCCTATAAACAGATGAGATAATAGGTGATGCTAGGAGCATTAACGAAGCCTTGGATAGAGTTGATGGAGTCTTAAAAGAGTCAATAGGGAAAGAAGAGGAGATATTCATGGACCCAATCATCAATCTCAAATTAATTAATGGATAATATGACAAAGCCATTAAGATTTTGGCACAAAGGCAAAAGGTTGAAACTATAGGGATATCTCAAGGTCAATTGAGTTGACATAGAATATTATTTTGTATAAATAACATGTAAATAATTTAAAAATAATATTCTATTTTATAAAAGCATGTGAAATTTGTAACGCACATGACTTATAGGCTAGTCACATATGACAAGTGTCATTGATTCTAGAATATTGTAAAAGGACATTTGTCCTTGACACTTGTATAATGATTATTTGAAAATTGCTAACTGACATGCCTCATAGGTTGCCTATAAAAGGAGGTCTTGTCATTTAGAAAAGGGGAGAAGTTTTTAGATCAAAACTTTTGTGTAAATTTTGGAGAAAGTAGTGCAAGCAAGGGAATTATACAAAGATTGTCTCATATTTGTTTGTGTGTTTATTATCATGGCTACTTCCTCAAATGTCTAGTTTGATGTTCATATTTTAATGGCTTTTATGAATTTCAAATGTGCATATATTAATGCAGAGTTGTTAATTTGAGTTTATGCTCAGTTGACTAAAATATTTTAGATTCATTTCATTTTCCTTGCTTTTTTTGAAGATGTGAAAATGCAATTTTATTTTGGAAGTAAATCTTTAAAGTGAATTTGATTTTTAATTTGCATTGTTTACAATATCCTTAGACATTCACCTAGTATATGATAGAATCTGTGATTTTAGCAATTTCATGTCATATGCTGGTTTGATTGCATGTCTTTGATGAAATTTTAGCTTTGTTAATATGTCTAGACTGAAGATTAGTAACATTCTTCTTTCTTCCCTACCCTACTTATTTTATCATTTTTATGATCAATCACTATAGTTTACTTTTTCATTGTAAATATTCCTACTAGATTAGGTTTTTAGACTTAGTTTATGATCATTATTCACCAAAATTAGTTAGAATAACTTTCATTTTTCATAATATTTAATACCATGATTGCTCCCAACAACCATTTGCATTATCATTTTTGTGAAATAGTTAATTAACTTGGCCATTACTCCACCATAGATCTTAGGAAGATCACATCCAATAACTCATGTAAAAGATTCTTTGAATCTTGAAATGAGAAGTGTTCTCAACACTATGCAAACCATGTGATATACTTACATGAATTAACAAGCAAGTTTCATTGGTGCTATAAGGAGGGCATGAGCTAAAGATTTGTGAATTTGTAGTATCTTGAACTAATTTTAGTGAATTTTGTTCAAAGATCAGTTGATTGTTTGCAGATTTGATTTGTTCCTAGCTTAATTTTGTAAAGACCACTGATATTCATGGTTTTAGACAAGTCTTTAGGATTAGTTAGCTAATGATAGTTAATATTTGAATATTTATGTGGAATTGTTGCAAATATTGCTTAAGATTTATAAATTTGATGTGTTCAAGGTTAGTGATAGTAATTTTGTTCAAATATTAGTCAATTCTTTGCAAATTTAGGTTTATTTGAACTTAAAGGTGTAAATGTTATTGATATTGACAAGTTTGGATGTATCTTTAAGATAATATAGTTAAAGATAGTCATTCTTTGAAATATTTTGTATAAATTTGTGTATAGTTGCTTGAACATAGAAATCTAAATGTGCAAATCTACTTATTGGTGAAAATTGGACCGTTATTTGTAAGAATTAAACTAAAGATCATTTGTCTTTGCAAAGATAAAGTTTTTAAGTTGTATTTTGAATAACATTTGGACTTTGTAAGATGGAAATTATATGAATAAGAACTAGGTCAAGTTCTAAGATAAGGTTACCGCTTCTTTCCTTAGAAATTCATATTAAAAAAGGAGTGAATAAAGGTAAACATGCAATTTCTTAATCTCAACCTACTTCACGTATTTATGTTACTATATTCAATCCTCATCAAGGTATGGCTTGGTTATCTAGGTCTTTTATCAATGTGCTTGGTTAGGTACATGACTTACCAAGATATCTTGAGAAATATTTACCTTCATTTAGTCCTATAGGTGTTTTTACTTTGGAGTAACATATCACATCCTTTAAAGCTACCTTAATATTATTAAATATTGTTCATGAAAATGTTACTTGTAGGTTGTTTCCTTTTAACTTTAGAGATGCAACATATGATTGGTTCTTTAATCTTCCTAAAAATTACATCACTAGCTGGAATGATTTCAACAATTATTTCATTGATTAGTTTGGAAAGATCATCAGTCCTTATGTCCTTTATCAACAATTCGCTATGGTTAAGAGAGATTCAAATGAAACCATTAGAGATTTCAATGCTAGATTTCAAAATATGTTTAGTATGACTATAGCTCCCTATAGGCCTAATGAAGCCTTAGCTTTAAATATTTATAAGGATGCTTTAGATCTAGTGACTTCTGTATTTATGAAAAAATATATTGGAGTCATAAACACATTAGCCTTGGCATATGGTCTGAAGCTATAAAAATTAATGATCAAATACAACCCCAAGGTCAATTATCATATGCTATTCCTAACATAAACCCTAATTTGATTGCATTGAATGTCATCCCAAATTCCAATTAGAACATGCTTGCTTTGAATTAAACACCAATTTTAAACCAATTTCCCTTGAGCCATGCTCATCTTGGTCAAAAATTAGGATTGGTAAATAACCCTCAAAATGGATCCCATCCATAAAATAAATGAGCTATGGTTATAATATATAGTAATAGTTCCCAAGTCCACAATTCAGATGCACCTAAGAATGAAAATGACTCCATCTTGAAAATGGTTCAAAAATTGAGCACTAATTTTCTTTAGCTACAAAGACTAGTAGGTAACATCGGGGATAATTACAATAGAAACTATTATTATCAAAAGTTTAATATACCTAAAAATAGGTTTCACAATAACAATAACAACAATAATAATGAGTCATCTAAGAACACACTTGAAATAAACATTTGTGGTGTAGCTTTAACTGAATATTGTAGGGTTCATAACACTACAAAGCACGGTGAGTTAGATTGTATAGAATTTTGCAATGATTTTTAATTATTTCAAGATGAATTATATATATTTAAATTTGTACCTAAAAAAGATAATGATGTAGGGACATATGGCTCTTCAGAGGCATCTAAATCTTCTGAAACAATTCTTATGGTGGAGACATTTGATTTTCCATTTCATGATGAGAATGAACCTGAAGATACTCTAGAAGAGATTCATGATATTCAATAGTATCTAATGAGTACTTATCCATTGAGGAACAAAGAACAAAAATAACCATTTACAATTTTTAATCCACCAAACAAATTTGATACTCCTGATCCTAAAGTAGATAAAAATCTGGGACCTCCAAAGGGAAGTAACACTAAAAATAATGTTGTTTCATATAGTTATTCTACTAAGAGTGGTTAAAATATAGTAGAGGATATGAATAAATTTTTAGCTAATATCACATTACATGAATTGATTCAGATAACTAAATAAAGAGACTTGTTTCTAGACTCTTTAACCAAGAAACCTAGTAAATCACAAAAACCTACAAAAACAAATGTAGCAATGTATAAGAATAAAATAGAAGTTCCACCTTTTTTTCTAATAATTAGAGTTTTTGGTAAAAACTTGCATAGATATTTTTTAGATTTAGGTTCTTCTACAAACATCATGCCAAAATGTATTTGTTAAAAGATTGGTTTAACTCCTATTAAGTTTGATAAATTAGTTACTCAATTAGACAAATCTAAAGGGAAAGTGACTGGTGAATTGTTGAATGTGTATATGTAGCTTGCTTCAGAGCCAAGAGTGTAGCAATCCATTGATATTCAAGTTGTAGACATACCAAATGGTTATGGGATGTTTCTTAGCATAGATTGGACCAAGTCTTTGAATGGATACATGTCAAATAATTGCTCTCATATGTGGCCACCATGGAGGGGAGTTCCTAATCAAATTTGGATTTAAAGAGAACCAAAGATGAAGCATATGATTAGTGAATATAACATAGATAATGAAAGGGTTAATGTGGTTAATTTTGATTTAAGGGTTTACACCCTTGACATTTCTCATGTATGTAATTTTAAATTTTCTCATTCTATGCCTAGAATTTAGAAGTTATATGTTAATGGTGCTAGATGCAAATCTAGATCTAGAGCAAGAATAGTTTTAATCAATCCCATTGGGATATAATATAATGATTCTTACAAAATTTAGTTTCCTTACACCAATAAGTATGTAGAGTATGAATAATTAATCTAAGGATTACAATTTTCTATTAAACATAAGGTTAAAGAACTACTAGTATATGGTGATTTTGAACTAGTAGTCAATCAAGTCAGAAGCAAATATTAATGCAAATTATCTTGAAGAAATACAAGTTTAAATTATGGGACTTGATCGAGTATTTTGATGATTTCAACATTATTTCAATCCTTAGAGAAGAAAACTAGTCTGCTAATGAACTATTTTCAGCTACAACTAACCTAATGCCGAATCAAGATTCCCAAAGTCTTAACATCAAATTATTCCCATTTACCTCTATACTTAATAATGCTAATCATCTAAAAGTGTCTAGTGATGACTAATAGATCATTGAATTCATGAACAACTCAGGAGTGTTTGAGTCTCATATCGTTGATGAGGTCAATGAAAACTCTTTTGATGATAATAAAATTGATGACAAGGTAATGCAACTAAATGACATCAAGATTCCCAAAGACATGATTTCCTTAAAAATACTATTTGACAAAGATAAACTAGCTGAGCTTGCTATATTTCCCAAAATAAATGGGAAAGATTATAATGTAATTGACATAGGAACTCAAGGTCAACCTCAACTAGTAAACATTGGTGTAGCATGCACAAATGAAGAATCTAGAAAAGCTAGAGATCAATTGACTAGGTACAAGGATGTTATTACATGGTCTTATGAAGACTTGAAGATATTTGATCCTCAAGTTATTACCCATACCATTCCCTTGAAATAACCATGCAAACCATTTAGGTAGAAGTAAAGACCAGTTAATCCTATTTTGGAACCATTGATTTATAGAGTGGTCAAGAAATTATTAGATGCAAAAATAGTTTTTTCAATTAGACATTCTACTTGGGTAGCTAATCTAGTACCAGTTAGAAATAAAAATGTAGAGATTTCATTATGCATAGAGTTTAGGAACTTAAACAAATATTTTGAAAAAGATAATTATCCTTTTCCATCCCTTGAATAGGTAATTCAAATTGTTAGGTTCTGCCATGATGTCTTTGTTAGATGGTTTTTTAGGTTACAATCAAGTACTTTTTAACAAGGAATATAGAATGAAGACTACATTCACAATAAAATGGGGTACTTTTACCTACAAGAGGATGCCTTTTGGACTCATCAATGTAGGATCTACCTTTCAGAGAGCTATGGACCATGAATTTAAAGGTCTCATAGGTAAATTTATCATTATATATATGGATGATCTAACTATGTTTTTCAAAAATAGAGAAGATCACATAATGCATTTACAACAAATATTTGAATACTGTCAAAGGTATGGAATTTCCATTACCCCTAAGAAAAGCATATTCTGTGTAACTAAAGGGAAATTTCTAGGACATGTGATAACTAAAGATGGGATTTATATAGATTCAATGCTTTATAAAAAAGAAAACCCCCAATAGTAGAAAAGAACTAAAGTCTTTCTTTGGGAAGATTAATTTTGTAAGAAAGTTCATTTCTGGTTTTGCAGAGATTGTGAAACCACTCAATGACATGATAAAAAAGGATGCAAAGGTTGAATGGAATTAAGAAACAAAGAAAGCCTTCAAGGATATCAAGGAAGCAATATGATAGGCATCTATACTGATAAGTCCTGATTTTACAAAAGATTTTTATCTTTATTCTTATACTTCTGAACATACTACAACCATTTTAACTCAAAAAATTGATAAATATGATCATATAATTGAATTTATGAGTACTAATTTCAAAAATGTTAAGTTAAATTATTCCCTAATTAATAAATAAGCATATGCTTTGTTTAAGGCAGTCAAAAAGTTTAGACACTATATTCTTAGGAATAAAGTGCATGCTATATTGTTAGACCCTGTTACCAAACTCATGTTGAGTCAACGTGAATTAGGAGAAAGAATAGGTAAGTGGATGTCCATACTCTAGGAATATGATCTTGAGATTGAAACTACTAAATTAGTGATGTGGTAGGGATTAATTCATTGATTGCTAACACCAATCCTAAATTGAGTATCATGTAGGTCGACCAACAACAATTTCAACCAAATGACTGGTATGATGTAATTATTCATTTATTGATCAATGGTTCTTGTCCTATAGGATTGAGTAGAGAATAAAAAAGATATTTGAGGCTCAAAGTAGCTCATTTATTTATCAAATATGGAATACTCTACTAGAATAAGTATGAAGGGATATATTTGAGGTTTGTTTCAAAGAAAGAATTAGCTGAAATCTTAAGTACCTTTCATGAGAAACTTGAAGTGGAAACCCCTATGGTAAGAAAACATATTATAAAATACTAAGGGTAGGATATTATTGGACAAATATTTTAAAATATGCCCACAAGCATGTCAAATAATGTCATCAATTCCAAATCTTTAATACAAAGGAACCTAAAGAAGTTATGCCCTTGAGGCCAATTTTAATTGAGAAAACATTTTCTCAGTAGGGTTTAGACTTTGTATGGGTTATCAATCATAATTATTTAGATGGTCACAAGTATGTTCTTAATAACATAGATTATTGTATAAGATGGATAGAGGTAGTGGCAACAAAGCAATGTAGGACTAAAGATGTGATCAAGTTCTTAAAAGAGAACATTAGCACAAGGTTTAGAATACCAGTATTATTGGTCTATGACCATGGATCAACATTTACATCTATAAAGATTACTAAGTGGGCCTATGATAATAAAATAGTTATTAATTTATCATTATCCTCAAGGTAGTGGAGTTTCAAAGTCTACAAACAAAAATTTGATGAAAGTTATTAAGAAGTCTGTTGCTCAACAACCAAGAACATGGCATAAATTATTAAAGTATGATCTTTGGGTATATTTAACTAGAGTGAAACAATCCCTAAAAATATTACCATTTTTTTTATATATGGACAAGAACCAATCTTTCCAATTACTCCCAAACTGCCAACTTACAAGTTTATGTAGGAGTATATGGAAGGAGATCAAGAATATACCAATTCCAAGTTGCTTGATATCATTTAAATGGAGGATAAAAGAGAGGGAGCATTTTATAAATTATAATAGATATCAAACCATTATCAAAATATGGTTTGACAAATGTTCAAAGATCAAGGTGTTCAGATAGGGAGACCTAGTTATCCTATGGGACAAAGCATCTAAGCCAAAATCAAAACATGGGAAATTCACTCCTTTGTGGATTGGCCCTTACCAAATTAATGAGACATTAGAAAACAACACCTTTAAACTCAAAGACTTGTATGGATAAAAATTCACTTTACCAATCAATGGAAAATATCTCAAGCACTAATTCTCTGCTATTTTACCTTAACTCTTTATGGAGCAACTTGTAAGATTAGTTAGAGTTAGTGTAGGTAGGTTTAGATTAATTTCATTTCTGTTCCTTACTTGTGAATATTTGTTTGCTTATTATTTATTTGTTTTCTTTGTTTTGTTCCCTAGATTCTAATAAGTCTATTCAAAGACATGGTCTTCAAGCTCCAAATCCATATAAATGCTCAAAAGAACATCATATGACTCTTAAACAATGGTTGATCATGGATCTTAGAAATTTTGAGCCTAATGTTGTGATTTTGAGATATTGGTGAATATTGATAAGTAGATTAGTTATTCATTAAAAATCTTTAACCTTGTTTTTATCTAGGTTTGATTTTAATAAGGATTGCATGTGTTTGAGTGAAGGTTTGAATTATTAGAAAAATGTCATGTTTGCACTTAAAGAACATTATTTTATGAGATGAAGTTTATGACTAAAGACGATTGTCTAAAAATCAAACATTTGATAAAAACCCTAAACACTTGGCTAATACTGGTTCCCAACCTTTGTTGGAAAGATACATAAATTTGAAAAATACAAAAATAAAAGCCTTATTGAAAATATAAAATATTTCTAAGCAAAAGTGATTTGGGTAACCTCCATCAAGGCTATGGATGCCTAGTTGGTAGTGGAGCAAGGCCTAGAGTGAAGCCAAAGTTATTCCCGTCGAGGTTATGAATGCTTGGTTGGTAGTAGAACAATGCCCAAGCCTTCCCATTTAATAAATCATGATTCATAATGAATTTATAAATATAATACAAGTCTATGTTAATGATTAAGGTCATGAAATCTTGAATTTTTTCTTTGAATTCTAGTGGCAATCATTAAATGAATCAAAGCACACACAAAACTTGACTGAGTTTTGATATTTGGACTTAATTATGCATTTGTAAGACTATTTTTAATTATGAATCGAACTTAATAATGATACTTGATCATGTGGACTGATTAGTCTATTTATTATTTTGACCTAGAGTATCTGAATTCTAAAATTTTGTAATGTTTCCCCTAGAAGTCACCATTTTTTGAGGTCAACATACCCCCATTTTTGAAAAATGAGGACCCTTATTCAAGTTTTTTAGATTGTGATATGAATTAGACATTCAAATTGATTAGACTACATCATTTAACATCATGTTTTGCTTTAGCTTTCATTAGAATGTTAGCACATAAGCTTTATTTGATTTTATCTTATGTTGCTAACATTTGCTTCATGTGTTTCCATGTTGCAAGTTCAATCAATCTTCATTTAAATGAATAATGTTCATGGATTTATGCTTTAATTTTAGTTTGAACCTTTTTTGATTAACCTTTGATATTTAGTCGATTAATTAAATCCATGTTTAAATGATTTTAAAAACCTTAGTCTAAATTAATTGAGCCTAAGTTCTTATTACAATGGGTTCATATTTTTGATAGGTCATTTTATCCCTTCCTAGCCTTAGTTTAATTTTAGCCTAAGTCTTAATAAAATTTATTAATTAATTAAAATCTTATTCAAAAATTTAATCTAAGTCTTTATATATCCCAAACACTTCTTTGATTTTATTGGTCATAGAAATGAAATAAATGTGGTTTTGCTAAGTGGAAAAATCTTGAAAGCTTAGATTACTGGACAATGGTACGTGGATGATTACCTGAGTCAATAAGTCAAAATACCCCTAAACTAATATTTATAGTATGCATTACATAGTATAAATCTCAATCAATGATCCACATTGAATCTTGAAGTCAATAAGTCAAGATCATAGATCAATTGTACACGTTTAATCATGCAAATCCTGATTGATGATGAGTATAAAGTTAAAATTTTAAAGGATCTTGAGAATGAATGAGATAGTGAAAAGTGTCACACTCATAGTGAACTAGATTAATATTAATGGCTCATATTTAATCAAGTGAATAGACTACATATCAATGGCTTGCATTTGATCATATACTTCAAAGATCAATGATGCACATTTAATCACTTAGATCAAGATCAATATATGAATTTAATATTGCAAAGGAAGATCAATGATGAAAATCATGTCAAGGAGTCAAAGATCCTAGATTGCATTAAAGGTTACCACATGGTATGCAAGCATTAACCAGATGGTGATTGTCAATAGGGTACATAAATTGAATGTGGGGCTATCAAGTGGCATGATCTTGAAAGCCCATATCAAATATTGATAGCCATATTGATAGTCAAGGATAGGAGATTCCTTAGGAGATCAATGGAGAAAGTTTAATAAAATTTCAAAGGTACACAAGATGATGACATGTGTCCAAGTGAAAATAGTCACATTTAAAAAATAAATAAGTAGCTTGATAAGGCAATGCCACATAGGCATACAAATCATATTGGAAGATCTTGTGTATCCAAACATGTGAAGGTATAAATAAAAAATTCAAATTCAATCTAAGCAACCAAAGCACATATTTTGAACTTGGTTTTCACCATGATAACTCTCTTTAAACCTCTAAAAATCCCTAGAACATATGGAAAGCCCTAAATTATCCCTGAATTCACTGTGTTAAGCAAAGAGAGTTGAATTATCATTTTTAAAAGGATAATTCAATTGGGATTATAGTAATGAAAAAATATAGATCCACTTTGAGGAAGGAAATTTAAACATACCTATCATTATATTTAGAGGACCAAGTATTCAAGGACACAAAATTTGTAGCTACTTCATTAAACATATGAGATAATAATTGTTGAAAGTTGTTCTAGACTATGGAGAACCAAGGAGTTATAACCAAGTAAGAATAGAAGATGCCCCTAATGAAGAGACTTTATGATGATATTATGGCAATATAGATGACATGACTTCATTATGCTACTGCTAAATGAGAGGTAGTACACTATATCAATATGATTGGTCCAATTTTCAAAGATACTAGGATTGATAAGGGTATGATTATTCATAAACATAGCTTAATGAAAATTTCATATACCTCCCCTATTGATTTTGAGTCTTATTACAAGTTATCTAATCCCCAAATAGACCTAGCCTCCATTAATTCATAGCCTCAAAAACACACATGATGCATATACTAGTTAAATGGTTAGAAGTAGGTAACCAGGTCATTATAGACCCTATAAAGAAAATCCTAGTGAGTCAATTTAGATATAGAGTTAGGATGGTCATGACCATGCTGAACAAGTTGTATAGATGTGCACATACAACACATGTAGAACCAATGTTAGTCCCTATGGTATATTTCATCATTTAATAAGTGGTGGTTCTTTCATTAGGTGAATTCATTAGTATTTCCCTAAGAAAACAAATATATGGGATTAAGAATAAGAAAATGACTGGATTTTACATGATGTCTTATTTATTAGATGCCATATGTGATACCACCAAGATCCCCAATCAAAGAGAATAGTCTCTTAATGGTACCTAGACTATGTCTCAATACTACTCTAAATTGAATATTTATAATTTTAGTGACCATATTCAATTCATATGTGATTATGTCTACCTTGCATTAAGCCAAGCCATTGATGGTATCCCTATGACGAGGATAATCCATTTAATAGAAAACTCAATTAAGGTAATGGGGGACATATGGATTTATCTTAATTACACATTTATAAGAATTGATGAAACCTAAACTGCCCCTCTCAAACTGGTAGTTTATGTGCCTAACAAGTTGATAGAATAAGAAGTTGCATACCAATTATTCAATGGGATAGATGGCATTTGCAAGACTAAAAGAAAGGGACTTATACATAGTTTTCCCATAACAATTGGTAAAACTATTTTTAGATAGTGGGATCACATTAAATTTGCTTCAAAACATAGGCTTTCCTTCAACTTGTAGATTGATGATTATAGATAGTGGGATCCACATGGTAGATTAAAGGAGCATTTGAAAATCAAAGGTATTTTGGCTATGTCCTATGAGTATGAACATAGTGTATTTAAATTTGTATATAGCAAGGTAACCTCCTACTTTGAAGTTTCTTGAAGACTGAAAGAGCATAATATAAAACTTGAGTATAAATTATAAAGAAATAAAAAGATGAAGGATATATGGTAGCTAGGCCCTAGGAAGTATCATATGATAGATGTTGATTCTTATACGGTTCCATTAGTAGATACACAAGCAGTACATAGGATTGAAAAGAAAATACCAAATGAATTTGCTTCAAGTTCATCAGCTCTTGAATCCTCTAGAATAGTAGAGCAAGAGTTACCTCAACATGAGGTTCACATGATAGCTTTAGATCCTTAGGAATCTATAGAGGATGCATTAAGAATGTTATCTATGACATATGAATCGAGTTAAGATGTAGAGGAAGAAAAGGTTGAGGAAACTAAGTAGGATAAGGGAAAATAAAATTCTTTGGACCTAGTGATTGTTGATCGTCCTAAAAGAAAGGTTGAGATTGCACTTGTCTCAAAGAATAAGAAACCTAAAGTGGCCATCAAACCACCATTGGAGAATATCATATTGTTTAGTGAGGAGAACCTAATATATGGGACAACTATACCTGAATGGTTCATTTATGAACCAAGGTTGGATAATCTCCCTATTTATCATCCATGGACTCTAGTATAGTCTACTAACATTCTTGTGCAACAAGAGTTGAAGCCTTGGATCATTATATTAAAAGAGGAAGAAGAAAGGAGGCTTGATTCTCAAGCTAAATCATCTAGCCAATTACAAATAGAGGTCCCAGTCAAGCATATGGGCTAATCTTTAGTTGGGGTCAGATATGATCCAGATACTATAGGTTTATAAAGAATCATTAAGAAAGTGGTCATGGAAGGTGATGAAGAGGTTGTAAATCAATATTTTGAACCTTTGGTTCACTTGAATCAAAAGAGAGAACATAGGATAGGTGAAGATCTTATATTTGATGAAGATGTTCTAGAGCTAGCATAATCTCAGGTAGAAAGGTTGCAAGCTACCATTAATGGCCTAAAGTAGGAGATTAATAATCTGGAATAGAAATCCATTCTATCAATTATAGGGAACATTTTTAATAGATTTGAAGCCACCATCTATGATACATTTAGTTCTTTGAAAGTAATAAGGTATAAACTAGACGTGGTAAATAAACAATATTCCATGGCTATGAAACAAGTTAACCAATGGTAAGCTTTAGATAATAAGGTAAAGGGATTGATCAATATACTAATAAAAGGATAGATTCTTGAACTCAAAATAGTAAGATTATCACACTTGAACATGGCTATGATAATTTTCATGGAGAAGATAAGGGATGTGAATAAATGGTCTAAAGGCATGGAAAATCTCTCTAATGACTCAAACAGTTACATAATAGAAAGCTGTAAATAATAAGAAGCTTGATCAAAGATCCAACCATCATCAATCATATTGGTTTGATAACTGATGAAGAGTTCCAATAGAGGGATACTCAATTCATCCAAGAGGTAAAGAATAAAAGCTAGGGCACTATAGGGGATGATAATAAGTATATCTTAGACATGATCCTATCAACAAATGAGAAGATAGGCAATGTTAGGAGTATTAAGGAAGCTTTGGATAGAGATGATGGAGTCTTAAAAGAGTTGGCAAGGCAAGAAGAGGAGTTTTTCATGGAACCAACCATCAATCTTAGATTGATTGATGGATAATATGAAAAAGACATGAATATTTTGGCACAAAGCCAAAAGGCTATAGCTGCAAGGATATTTTAGGGTTAATTGAGTTGACATAGATATTATTTTGTATAAAAAACATTTAAATCATTTAAAAGGAATATTCTATTTTTTAAAATCATGTGTAATTTGTAACACACATGACTTGTAGGCTAATCACATATGGCAAGTGTCATTGATTCTAGAATGTTGTAAAAAGACAACTATCCTTGAAACTTGTCTAATGCTTATTTGACAATGCCTAACCAAAATGCCTCATAAGTTGCCTATAAAATGAGGTATTGTCATTGAAAAAAGTTGAGGAAGTTTTTAGACCAAAAATTTTGTGTAAATTTTGGAGTAAGTAATGCAAGCAAGGGAATTCTACAAAGATTGTCTCATATTTGTTTGTGTGTTTATTATTATGGTTGCTTCCTCAAATATTTGGTTTGATGTTTAGATTTGAATGAGTTTTATGAATTATAAATGTGCATATGTTAATGTAGAGTTGTTAATTTGATCTCATGCTAGGTTGACTAAAATATTTTAGATTCATTTCATTTTCCTTGATTTTATTGAAGATGTGCAAATGCACTTTTCTTATGGAAGTAAATCTTTAAGGTGAATTTGATTTCTATTTTATATTGTTTCAAATATCCTTAGACATTCACCTGGTATATGATAGGATCTGTGATTTTGTTAATTTCATGTCATATGCTGGTTTGATTGCATGTCTTTGATGAAATTTAAGCTTTGTCAATATGTCTAGATTGAAGATTAGTAACATTCTTCTTTATGCTCTACCCTACTTATTTTCTCATTTTTTTGATTAGTCATTGTAGTTTACTTTTTCATTGTATATATTCATACTACATTAGTTTTTTAGACATAGTTTATGATTATTATTCACTGAACTTAGTTAGAATAAATTTCATCTTTCACAAACTTTAGGACCATAGTTGCTCCCAACAACCATTTGCATTATCATTTTTGTGAAATAATCAAATAGCTTGGATGCTACTCCACCAAAAATCTTAGGAAGATCATAAGTATCAATTCATGCAAAATATTGTTTGAATATTGAAATGAGAAGTGTTACCAACACTATAGAAACCCTATGATATACTTACATGCATCAACACTACCTTAAAAGTAACAAAAAATTCAAAAAAAGAAAAATCTTAAAAAATTATGAAAAATGGAACCAAGATCTCCTCGTATGCCTCTTTTATATGCTTCCTCTCCCAAACAAGGGAAGAAGTAGTGGTAAGGGAAGGGGAATAAAATTATCTAAAAATTGCAAGCTAATGGATGGTTGTAACTTCTTCAGGGCTATAACACCATGTTAGGAATGGTAATGGTATTCCAACCCAAGAATCTAAAGTGTTAGAAAAAAAACATCACACAAGGAAGATACATATATGATATGTAAAAATAAGGCAAATAATATATTATTCAGAATGAAGAATGCTAGTATAATAAAAAATCTCTTGCATAAATAGGCAAGGTGAAACATAGAACTAGCCTAACTAGCCAAAGTGGGATAAATCTTCACATAAGACAAACTCATAAAAAGATGAAATAACCAGCTAATACACTAGAAAATGTGAGAAATACATACTCTAATATAATATTACAATAATATCCCTTTGGTAACTAGTTCCTATATTTTTAAGACTAAAAGGCATCACTTAATAACTAAAAATTCCCTATGGAGTGATAAACACTTTTGTGTTGGTCTTCGGGAGTAATTTTGATTTGATTATATCTAGAAAACCCATCCATGAGGGATAAAATTTCATATCCTATAGTAGAGTCCATGATCAACTCTATATTTAGTAAGGGAATGCCAAATTATCATGCCTAGGTGAATTGCAATTTTGCTTTGCAAAACCGCTCATTTATAGTCATGATTTTGTCATCAAGAGTCACAATTTTACATTGATTGCCAAACCTTAACTACTAACAACTAATCTTTTTCTGAGTAGGTTTACCTCCTTTCACAAAACCTTAGATTCATGAATCATGATATTATCCTTAAAATCTTGATTTTATCATTATAGTCACAATTTTGCTTTCAATAGAATTTTAGCATTCTAAAATCATTTTTTTGCATAAAGTTCGGGTTTTTCATCAGTTTAGGATAGCCTATTGTATTTCAAGACTATGGAATGAATAAATAAAATTATCAATCTTAAAAATGGTAGGCCCTTCATACTAAGCAAAATCACATATTTGTAGTTGTAATTTTGCCTAAAAAGTCATAGTTTTGCCTTTGGGACCAAAACTATATTATGAAATTGTTAATTGGGATCTCTAATCCATTTTAAACCTCTATATATGTGTTGTTTGTTTTAAAGAGTATGGAATAATCATCCTTGATCACCATCAAAATTTTGGATCAAATGGCTCTTTCCCCTCCTGCTACAATATCACATATCATGAAATCAAAGTTTTACATAAAATTAAGCAATTTTGCCTATTAATGAATGATATTATGCTAATTAATTTTTCTAATGATCAATATAAAAACACATCAAATCATTTTTTGATATTTTTAAAATATCTTTTGGTACTTGTATATATTTTAAGTCTAACTGTTTGACTTCTTGATCAGTTTTTCCTTGTTTCACAAAATTGTTGATTGTAAAATTGTGGTTTTGTAATAAAAATAGAGATATCACATTATAAATAGTAATTTTTATGAAAACCACATGGTAACCTCTAGTGGTTAACCACTTTTTGAAAAATCATGACTTTTTAGTCACAATATTATAATATCATAGAAAAGTCACAATATCATGCTTTCTAGAAATGATTTTATGTATAAATGACTGTGTATCTATGGTTTTGTCATCTATAATTGCATTTTTGCACTCTTTTTTGCTTCTAATTTGTCCTTTTTTGAGTTAATTTTAATAAATTTTTAGTCATTCCAAGGGTTCTATAAGTCCCAAATTGCGCTACCCCCATGCCCCACAAGGGGCTCTACCCCTTGACCCTACTGGGGGATACCACCCCCAGACCCTCGCATTGTGCCCCCTAACCTAAATGAGTTATAGATTCAAATCATGATTTTTTTTAGTACTTTTCTTAAGTCCTATCATAATAACATTATTTTTTTATAGGGGTAAATCTAGTGGATAACATCTTATTTTATAGGTCATATTTTTTACTAATGTTTGTCGTATAGATTGCCCTTTCATGAGTTCAATTCAAACTACTAATCATTTTCTTGCAAGCTACCTGTCGAAGACAATTTCACATCTTGATTTTATTTTTTGAATTTTAATCATTTTAATCACTTTGTTTAAATCATGTTGTCTAAATTCCTTATATATCCTTGCATATGTTTGATCTTGTATATATCTTACATCTAATTAATTAGTTAATTATTCTCTTTTTGGTCTGCCTCTTTATCACCCAAGGGATACGATGGTGTATGCTCTCCTCCTTGCATACTTTTTGTGATTCCTATAGGATCAAAAATCACCCACAAACCCTCATATTTTTAGTTTCTAGGAGCAACATGATGTGGAATTGATAGCCATGCACTTGCCATAGTCTTAGGGGGATAGTGATGACGGATTTTACCACCATGTACTAATACACACTCCATGTTCTGGTGGAGTATAAATATCAAGGATAAATATTTTTAGGTTAAGGGTTGATCCCATACAAGTCATCCTTAGAGGGGAAGAATTCATTCCCTAAACTAGACATTAGATAGTACCCTACACAAATTTGGCCCCCAACGTACCTAGTGTATATAAGGGATGCCCCTAAAGAGCCTATTCAACCTAGTTTAGGACCTTTTGGCCATAATAGGTGACTTGTTTCTTGATTAAATATTATCTCCCAAGTGATCATCATGTGAAGATAGGGTTGGGAGGGTTTGGGAAATTTCATAACAAGTCACTAACCTACAACCTCACATGCAAATCCATTAGATGGTGCATCATTGGGTTAAACTCCCAATTAGTTTACTAATTTAAGGTTTGTTGTCTACTTGATTTGGTGTGTCATTATAGACTAGTGTTATGTTTGATCTAATTCAAACTTTCACCTAAACCTATACATACCAATCTAGGTTTTTTGCACATCCTGTGAATCCTTATCAACATCCTCTTGTATATATTATCTTTGTAAATCTTCTTACTTGTCTCATCATCACTATATTATCTTAATCCCATCTAGTCATATCCATAATTCATTGGTCATACCCCCACCACCCACATATCCTAATAATTTCTATACCTTAGCATCATCTTGAACAAATCTTGGTCATATCTTAGTCCTTTTTTTCCATATCCTCATGTCATCTTGATTTTTATTACTCATCATTAGAGTCTTAGTCCAAATCATATTACCCATCACACAACCCACCTTAGGTGACCCTTGTCACTTGTATTTAGCTTATATATCCTAATAACTTTATCCCTTATAACCTAACCTAATCATAGTCCAATCCATCCTTACCTTGTCATACCCTTGTCTACACTGGCCATCCTGTCAAGACTATAGTCATACATTAGTCCTCATCCACACTGGAAAACAACTCTTTCCACATCAAGGTCCTGATTCTAAGATTTCTCATCTCTAATCAATTTTGATTCATAATCACAATCCCATTATCCTATTAATCAAATCATCTCATCCTATTTAAGTTGATCATCTTAGTCTTGATCTAGCCTTAATCCTATCAATCCTAGTTATAATCAATCTCTCAAGCCAATATAACCCCTCATCCAATCTTAGATCTTGTCATGGATCTTTTAATCAAAATCGATCCCAATCATCAGGGTCTAGCTCACATCCTAATTTGGTCTGCTTAATCTTATCCCATCAAACATCACATCAATCAAATGACTAGTCAAACTTGAGATCAAACTAAAGCAAACCTTTCTCCAAATTTATTCCATACATCCCATCTTCATCCCTTAATCTTCCCATTCAATCCCCCATAAATGTTGATTGGGGATGGAAAACCACATCATCTATACTTTCTCCCATATTTATCTATGGCATATAAAATAAATTTGGATAATACACTGATATAGCAAAGACTCATGGCTAATAGGGATAAGTTCCTTTATCACCTCCATGAGATGATCACTCCACATCCTACAGACTTTAACACTATCCATCCCACATTACCTCTAGTTTGAACTTACCCATATGATTCCCATTCAAATCTTCCATCCATTAGTCATAGTCAATCATCTACCCCTTCCTACTCTAGCAAAGGGAATCCTATCCTGGTAACACCTTTTATTACTAGTCTACCAACCCAATCATGTCAAAAGCCATATGGTCACAAACCTAATGTTTCCACAATTGGTGAGGAGATCCCCTATACTCCTCTTAATATATCCTTAGAATCCCTATTCCACTGACTTATCACCACCAACATGATGGTATATGCACCATATGATAACTCAATACTGCTAAGCCTAAGCCCTCTTGGTATAAGGATAACCAATACTATGTATATCACCAAACCTAGGGGCATACCATTAATCAATGTTATAACTTACAAATTTATGTCCAAGACCTCATCGATCATGGTGACATTGAAATTGAGAATGAATCAGATGTTTCTACATCCTTAGGTGAACATGAACATGAATGCCAAGATCTCATTCTCGATCATGATCAAGCCCTTCCCTTTCCAAATCAAGGTCAAGACACCACATCCATCTTCTATGATCCCCCCATCCTCAAAAAATCATCCATTAAAGATGATTTTGTTCCCTAACAACCTAGTCCTCATGATTCCTTCCATGGGCCTATATTTATTAAATCCATTATTCCTCCATCATCTTCCTCTCATCCATCACATCAAAGACTCCATGTTGAGAGGTCACTTACAAACAATGAATACTCTATTATCAACATTTCCTCATCAACATCACTTGAACCATCATTAGAATCAACATCAGAGTCAATACAAGTCTTATCTATATCGAGACCATGTTCTACACCAATATCTAAATAAGATTCCTTGTTAGAAGTGTCATCCTTCATAGATATTACAATGAATGATGACTATGCCTACCCTTTTGAAGAAACTTCTAATTTGGATGATAATCAATCACAAAGCATATTTTTGGATCCCAATCAAGATGATGAACTCATAATAGAGTTTTTACAAGCTTTATCTATTAAATATATTCATAGTGAATATGATATTTTTTTGGATGTGTATACAATAACTAGTCCTAGTGATCCTCTTGATGATCTTGAGGATATTTTCTCTGATGTCAAAACTGGGTCTCCTCGAAACCCATATGAGGACCATGCTTCCTAACCACCACTTATTAAACTCATCATACCATATCCCCCACCTTTATCCATCATATAACCCTTTCTTCCTATGAATCATTAATTAATAATTTCCCTCCGTAGGGATGAATATGAACATAAATCATTGGATCTTCCCTTGAGAAAAATAATAAGTGACACAAATGTAGAGGTTCAAGACCATATTAAGAGTCATACATGATAATCAAATCATATTTGATCCCATACATCAAAATCATGAAAATTAAAATCATTAACCTAATCAAAAAGCATCTTTCCCTAGTGGAGACCAATGTTAAGCACTATGATATCCTCTAACTCAAAAATCAATCTCCTATAGTGAAGCCTAAAATTAGGCATTAGGGGGTAGTCAAATTCAAATTAAATCATCAAATCAAAATAATTTTGAAAGCAGTATCAAGATAGTCGATAATCCTTCAAATAATAAGATCAAAGAAGAATTACATAGTCCAAAATTCTTGGATCTCTTAAAATATTTTGTCACATGGCACCAATCAAATGTGGAAGGTCTAACATCTCCAATTGTGTGTATAATTACTATTCATAATCCTCCAATACCCATCACATCTTATTATCTTGCTCTCATGATCCCATCAATTCATACCATCCATTCCAGTCCCATACACCTCTATTTCATCAATATCTAATCAAATCCATACCTCATATCACACTCCCAGATAACATTATCTCTTATAGGTGTGTTGAAGACACTTGATCTAGATATCTAGAGGGGTATCAATCAAGAATCGCCAAAGATAACACATACATAAATACATCCAACATTGACAACAAGGTATTAACATCACACATTTATATAATAGGTGTTGGATGAAGATATAGAAATCATTTCCATCTTACATCTCTCCCATGTATAATAAATCAAGATGCCCTTAAAAATACAAAAAACCAAAAAAATAAAAACCATTCATTCAATGGTGAAAAATAGTCTTTTGGCACCTTGGGCAAGTACCATGATGAAAACTAGTCTCTGAAATCATGGTAAAATAATCTATTACATGAATTGTACCTTAACATTTTGGGACAAATCCAATCCATCCTTTGTCATTCTCATCCATCCCATCCATGTCATATCCCTTTGTCCATTGTTCTTATGAATCCTATTATGTTGATCATTCCTTCCCATATTGACCCTTGTAAGGATATAGAATATGTATTGATAAATGTTCCAGAATCATATTGGCATATTATCTAATAGACATTGGGGTATTTTGATATTTGGTTCCTTCTTGATGTGGTCACTAGAAATCCCTAGTCCATTCTTCCTTGGTCCTCACCCCATTTTCAGCATCACCCTCATCTTTTTATCATACCATCCATTATTCTATTTATCTTAACCTAGTTACTAGGCTTGGTATTCCATTTGATATTAGCCCCCTTTATATAGTGTATATACATATTCTCAAAAACCATAAAAATTGAAATACGTCAAAAATCCAAAAAATATATAAAATCCACAAAATCCCAAAAACATCTCCATTATCTTGTCTTATGTCATTTTGTCATATGACTTGATTATCCCAGTTGTCTTATATTATGTCCTTATGTTAGCCATATCATTGTCATCCTACCTTGTCTTATTTCCTAATGATCTTATCATTTTATCATCTTGCCTTGTCTCAACCTCCTAGTCATCTTGTCTTATGTCTTAAGCATCCTTATCCTAATCAAAGTCCCTAGTCTACTACAAGTCCATATCATGTCCAAGTTCCTATCCTTAATCTAAATTCACATCATGATCATCACAATAAACTTAATACAAATTATCACCTAATAAATCATCTCATTTACTATCATGACACTTAGACAAGACACTAATCACATTGCATCTCTATGTAAATACTTGTGTGTGTTTGCCTAATTTGTGTTGTTTGACTTGTTTGTATATACATGAATGTCTTATGTTTCAGTTGTCTATTTTTAATTTTAGTCTTACATCGTATCTATTTTCTTATAATAGGTAATGAATGAGGATTCTATGATGACACCAAAGCTATAATGATTCTTTTAGGTGCCCTCGATGATGCAAAGTTCACTATTTGCCCCCTTTATCTACACTTTGGCATAATGTCCTCTTGGTCATACTTATATCATGAGGCATATTAAAAAGTGCCATATCTGATGGATATATTAGAATATAATGAAACTTATTATAATAATTATGGCTTAATCATTTCTTCTAATCCATTTAATCTCCTCACATCCCATATCTGATCATTTATCCTATTCCTTTGTCTTTTAACCAATAATCAAAGTTCAATCATTCCTCTAGTCATACTATCATCCCATTTTTATCCTATAATAAATCATCTAACATCTCTATAGTCATCCACATATGACATATCTATTGGTATTTTGGCTTGTAAAGGCCAAATACCAACCCGTATAGTTTGAAATTTTCCTAGTACTAATTAGCCAATTAAACCAATCTGAAACTAAGCAATTTTACCTAAAAATCAATTTTCAATATTTAAATGTAAACATTTGGGTTAAAAAGAGTCATTAAATTATCCAATTTATGTTTCATAATATTCATAAATATAATATTAGCTTAAGTCCTAAGTTTCATAACTTGAAAAAGTGATTTAATGTGTTTTATAAGCCTAAAAAGGGTCCAAATCACCTCCCACATGCCAAATTAGTCTTAATAAAGTGTGGAAAATGATTTTATTTCTTTTTATCATGATAATAATCATGTGGAAATCATTTAAATTAATTTACATTGGTATTGGAATCTTCACTTGGTTTTAAAAGATAAAAAAGAGGTCATTTCTTTCACTTTTCAAGAGCATAGTATGGATCCATATGGATTCCGTACATATACAATAGGGAATATCAAGAACAGGTCATTACCTAGATCTATAAAAAATTTCATGGAATTTTGATTCAGTATAAGCACAAAACCATTCTGTTATAGGCACTCTCCCAATTTGCACAAAGTGACCTACTTGTAGGTTTAAGGATGGTACAGTCTGCTAAAGAAGGGTACAAGCCTAAAATTTGGGGTGAAAAAATTAGACTCAGAGGGATTAATATTAAATCATTTGGTTCCTTAATTTGGTTCTCTAGCATCATGAACCATCAAGTTGAGTATAGGCCAATTTTTGTAGTCTTGCAACCAGAAAGGCAACCAACTTTATTCAGTTTCTCCTCACCTCGATAGAGTTTCAAGAAAATTCAAGTTGTTACAGAATCTCAAAGACTTAATCTACACATATATGGAATTATTAATGGATTTAATGGTAAAAAATATCTCATTAAAATATCCAATCCAAGTTGTAGTTTGACATGCCTTTGAGGAGAAGTTGTACGATTTTAGAGAGAGTGGATTTTCAAGTTTTCTTATTTTAGTCCATTACATCAATTTTTTCCAAGATTTCATATTTTCAATTAGGTTTTACCAATAAATTATCAAAAATATCCATGTATTATCCCATATTGGTGCTCTCAAGTGTCTCAAATGTGCTAGTTTAGCATTCTTTAAGGAATTTTTGCATATTTTAAGGCTTTTGAAGAAAACTATGTTTCATGTTTACCCCCTTTCCCTCCTCCAATAGCTTCCCAATTCATGTTATGTGATGATAATTAGTTTGTGTTTGAATATTAACCATTTGGTATCATTTGAATTACTCCTTCATGCTTATTTCCACCACCATCCCATTCATCTCCACCTTATTGTCGTATACTACCTTTTTTCACTGTGTTTGTGTCTTTTTCATCTCTATTCATGTGTTTTCATCACATTTCTCATCCCCACCACCCTTACACACTTATTCATCACCTAGTTTCATATCAATAGTGCCAAAGTTGATAAGAGACATCATAAAAGCATGATCAAGGGGAGAATCGCTTATCAAACATCATAACATAGTCAAAATGAACATTACAACAGGGTACAAAATCAAGTGTGGTCATATGGATGTTAAGGATTATGTTAAGGATTGAAAGTAAAAGAGACCTCATTAAAGGTTTAATGAAAGAATAAAATATGATAATGAGATATTATGAGGAGAAAGTTATAATGGAGGTGATATAAGGTAGATTTGGAGCTCGAGTTTTGGCACAAGTTCATGATGACCACCTCTAGTAAGAGTTCAACACAGTCGTGGTTCCTCAAGAAGGTCCATATTATAATGAGATCACTCTATAAATGGTATAAATACAATCATATAATCTATATTATGAGGACAAAGGAAAAAAATAATATGGGAGGAACTATATAATGCCTAAATCACTCTCTTTTTGTATAGGAAATCATCCTAAAACAACCTATAGGCCTGCCCTATTCAACAAGGGCCCATTTGACAAAGACTAAAGGTTATTCTAGAATATTAAGCCTAATTGACCATTACATATTCTTAGAAAGCATGATGTTTTATTAGACTACATATGAAGCTAGGATATGAAAGAAAATGAAGACTTGGAAAGTTAAAGGAGGAGATAATGGCCTACAGCTAGCCTAAGAGAAAGGGTGCAGACAGTCTATTGATTATCCTCGACAACACCTCAAGAGTTTAAAACATATATAAAGGAGTTTGATATTATTTTGAGATAATTCAGAAGGTACATGAATTCTTATTTCCACCTTTGTCCTTCCCTCCAAGTAATCCATAGGCATTAGTCCATACATAGTACAATTAAGGTAAAAGATAGTCAAGTATTCCAAGCGAAGGGTTATTTTAAGATAGATGTTTGGAATCATATTTAGCCTATTAGGAGGGTGTTGTTGTGGACTTTGAAAACCCCATGAATACTAATCCATTTCATTTTATGGTCATAAATGCCTACTAAGAGACCACCTACACCAACCTTGTAGTGCCTAACACTGTGTCAATTCATCACCCACATAGTGGTCAAGATAATTGAATGTTTCAAGAAACCTTTGAGGTCAATGTCTAGTTTCATAGAGGATATGAAACCAAGAGATCAATAGTAGATCAAAAACTTCAAAACATAGTCAGGCTCAATTGCCAAAAATAACTTACAAGCTATTTGAGGAGGAAAAGTGCACCTAGAGCCATACTTTAATAGGTCTTTATCCATCTATAAGGTATTTGAAGACATAATGATTTTGAATAAATATTCCATGAATCAAAGGGATGTTTAAGGAGAAATGGTAAAGTTTAACCATCAAGGTGAATGTATAAGTTATCAAATAGGGAAGGAAATCATAAGATCTCACAAATACTCAGTCACCTTCAATAACCAAGGAGACACCTATAGTTTCAAAGGTTTGGTCACTAACAAAACTTCCAAGGTATATATAAAGCATGACTTAATCTAGGGTTTGAAATCCATAGTGATATGTCATCTAATTCATTAGTCATGATGAGATAGGTGTAAAGAAGACATTAAAGTGTACTTATAGTCCTTTCACTTCAATAATGAAGACCTACAATAGTCTAAAAATAGATATATAGTCAATAGGTTAATGAATGTTGTGGAAAGGTATTTAAAATTTGAAAACTTTAAAAGGATGATGTTATGGATATGGGGATAAAATATGTAGGCAAGGGACCTTCACACTTATTGTCACTAAGCTTTTAAACTTTTTCAAGGCCTAGATTAAAGCCCTAGTCTATACAAGCAATATGCAGTTAGGCACCTTTAGAAGATCATGATCAAAAGGAGGGGATAGTTTCATAGAAGAGGTTTGATGATTAAAAATATGTATCGTTAGAGAAAGAGTTATGAGTCATCTAATAACTTTTGAAGGGCTCTAAAAAACCTATTCTATAGAGATTGAGTTGTAGTTTTCACTTAAAGCCATATATTTTCAAAGATGATAGGAGTCAATTAAAGCATTATGGTATCTAGGTCTCTCATTATGAGGGGGAATATGAGTAACCAATAGTGATAAATGAGAAAGATAGGGTCAAAAAACACTAAAATTCACTCTCAAAGATGGCTATAATTGGGTCATTTCACAAAATTTTGCACCTATAGCCATGATAAACTACAAGGTTATTCTCACAGTCATGGAAAAATAAATTTCAAGATTCACTCAAGACAAGATGGGCATATGAATACATAATTATGCATATCTAGGTGATCATGGACTTGTCAAGAGAGCCAAAGTATTGTTTGGTCATGACACAAGGATGATAGTACATAGCCAAGTGTATAAAATAAGATAGATTTTGGAGTCTAAAGCAAATTATGAATTAAGAAGTAGCTTGAAATTAAGGTTATAAGTATTATAAGAGGTTTTTTATTAAAAAATGATGTTGAGAATAATGGAAACCACCTTAATATCTACTCTACATGTCATCTATCTCTAGCTAGATGACTATACTTTATCATGATACACAGCGCTTGATGAGTCTCTGGAAGGGTAAGGCCAAGAAATTTCAAGCTAAATAGTAGAAATATGAGGAAGAGGTAATTATGAAATTTTTAAAACATTTTATCATGTTATAATGCTCCCAAGAAGGACAAACATGCCCAAACAAAGTCAAACCCTGCATGAATGTACAAAAATTGACTGTGTAAGGTTAGGAATGCCTTGTTAGAAGGGTCTAAGCATGCTAAAAAGGTAGATAGAGGATGTTTCAAAGATTTTGATGGGAATATTGAGATAATTTAAGATTATTTTGATATTTAAAACCTCCAAACACCATGAAATAAACTCCCAAAACATAAAAATTCAGTCATGTATGCACTTAGTCCATGTAAAAGGAGCATTTCTGAAGTAAATTTGAGGATTTTGGCATATACAAGTGGATTTTTGACTCAAAATTTGGTAAATACCATAATAATGAGTTAATTAATCATATAGACAAGTTTCAAGGCCATGGGACTAGTGGAAGTACTTGCTATTTTGTCATAGTCACCATCATGTTTATTTGAGGTCACCATTGGAGTAGGCAACATTTTGAAGTGCCATAGAGGTTGATAAGCCCATGTGATAGTTTAAAAATCATGGGATGATGTTTTAAAATCATTATAAGACCTTTAAATGGTGTAAAAACTCTAAATAATATGCAAACCATGCTCATACAAGCTTTTGTAAGCAAACACACATATAGGCCAAAAAGGCATTTTGACTTTTCAAGTAAAAATATGTTTTAAAAGTGTTTCAATAGAATGGTATAGACAAAATAATTATGATTTCAATAATTTATAGTTGGGGGAATTTTATTTTTCATCCTAGTGCAGATTTTCATTTTTTGTAGTTCTAGACATCCTTCCAAGCCTCTTGTTTAGATGCTCATATCTTTCACCACGTGAAGAGTTTGGTAAAATTATATTAGTATGTATTGAGGATCCATATGATATTATAATTTATGGAAAATTTTGGTTGGTTTATGGTCTGTAATTTATGAATAATCACTAAGAGCGTAGGGAACCCAAAATGCAAGTAAAACCCTACAAGTAGATTTACTCCACGTGATAAATTTGCATATATTTTGCATGGGAACCCAATATTTTCAAGGGTGCTAGGGGAGTAAATTTGATACACATAAATTTAAATATTTTTTTATTTGGAGGTCTTTACTTCATGAATCATCATTTTGAAGATTCAACTTTAAAACCCTCCCAAACCCTCAAAAAACTAGTTTTTCAAAAAGTTGATTTTATTGGCATAAAATCACCATGGATCAACATAATTTTTTTTCAAAAATCAATTAAAATTTTATAGGATTCCATAAATGCAAATTTGACATATGGATCTATACGGATCAGGGAAAAAATCATGTTTTTTGTAGAAAAAAGCATGAGAAATGAAGTACAGGGCAGTTCAATGGGATCTAATCAATGGAATTTGAAGAATGAGACTAAATTTTTTAGTTGGTCATAAATATTTGTGAATGTATCACTACTAGCTCAATAAAAATGGCTAGTCTCCAGAAAAAGGGAGCAAAATGGGCCTAGTCAACCCTATTGATTGAATGGAAAGAGTTTTTCCATCAAAATCACATATCATGTGATGATAAAATTTGTTCCAAGTATAATAACATTATTTTTTTAGGTTTAATGATGTCTTCTTTCAGGTTTCATGGAGCCCAAGTGCATAGATAGACTATTATACCTATTTAGTGTAATAGGCCTAATTGGTCAAATAGTCAAGTTTAAATTTGGCAATGGATGGCTGTAAAAGGAGATTAAATGGAGTTTACACAATAAATATATGATATTAACATGGAGTTTCATTCACATTTTCATCCTTCAAGTGCCTTATCATTCAAGGAGGATCTTAGTGGAGTAAACTAGTCTTGCACTTCAGTTGACTAGTTGGCCAAGATCATGGCTCTATCCTTGGTTATCATGTAAATTAAGGATTTAAAACACATAAAAATAAATTTAAGTGGAGTTAAGATATCCAAATTTGGTTTATCATTCATGCATGAATATTGATAAAGTCTAAGATCGGCCCACCACCCTTTTCCAATGCCAAAGTTAAGCTTCATGCAAGACAAGGAGACAAAAGAATATTGATTCAAGAATTTGTTATTAATTTGAACTCAAATTAGAGTGGAGTTTGTATGGATTTTATCTCCTCTTCTCTTTATAACACCAATATCTTGGCTTTTCTATGCTTTTTCTATATACATTGGCTTTTAGCCATTTTTTAGAAGGATCCCTCTCTTGGCAAGACCAAACTCTACCAAGATTGAGATTTATAACCTTTTTAGATAAATAAAATGACTATTTCATATTTCATGATGTTAGAATAGTATATTTATGTTAGTTTATTTGCATACATGGTAGAGCTTTCTCCCTTGTCAAGTATTGATTCTTACCTAGTTACTAGTTTGTCATATTATCCATGTCATGTTTAGTGTTTGATGTATTTTGGATAAGCTTACAATGGATATAATTGGATGGTTAGTGCCTTGAATTAGGCATATTCCACCATATTATTTAGGCTTTGATCACTAGATAAAACCTTTACATGAAATACTGATGCATAAGAGATATTTAGAGTTGTAGATTTAGTCTTTACTTGTCTAATCAGTGTTTTAAGAGCTCAAATAGAGTGGATGAACCAAAAATATAGGTGTATCACTAAAAATAAAGTAATATTTCCATTCCATTATCTATCTTCCCCTTTTAATCCTAATAGTCAATAGTTTAGTAAGTAGTGCAAAGTGATACATCATAGGAGCTAGCCTCACCAAAATATAGAGGTCTAATTTGAGTTCAGGTGTCCCACACCTTAGATCATTCCAATGTTAGTCTAGGTGTGAAAGTTTTAGAGCCAAATATATCAAGCCTTTAATTAGGGTGATATCTAGATAGCTAATAATCTCAACTCAACTTTTGATCCAATCATCACACTTAACATCTATCTAAAAAATAACATGTCTAATAATCCTCATCATCCCAATATTCTAATCCATCATCATCATCCATAGTCTATCTTATCATCTACAATTTGTTTAGAACTACATCAACCTAAGGTCTCTTTCTACTATTTAGGTAGTGCTTAGTCATATAACATGTCTAATATCAACTTGGGCACTCTCTCCTTTTTCCCACTATTCATCATCACATCTATCTTATCCCTCATCATCCTTAAGTATTGGATCAATTAAATCCTTGAGCTATAATATCAATCATTAGTCAATCAGTCTTTTGATCAATCACCATCCCCAAAATCATCTACCCAACCTTTTTGTCAATTGCCTACACCTGTCAATTAGGCCTAACATATCATAACATCCTTCTTATCTTCCATCAATTTTCCATTATCAATGATTAGTCAATTCATCATTTAAAGTTTACAGTTTCTTCCCTCGATTAGGGAATGACCATAACTATAACTTTATAATCATTTATTTCTCCCTTACATGTGCCCTTTCTAGGGGTGTCATCACTATTAATCACATTATGGATCATTAATTTGATGCAATACAGTCTAATTCTTCCCATTCATATTTTGGTCACTTGATCATACCATTTATTCTCTCTCATCCCCTTCATCATGTCACTTAACTTTAGATCTAAACTATACCCATAATTAATATTATCAAATCATTATCTTTGGCTCGATCCTCTCCCAACATGTGTCCTTACCTGAAATATGTCAATAACTCATGGCCCTTTATCATTTTGGTCTGCAACTTTCATGGCATGCATCCTTGCTTGGGATCTAATCCTAAAGGGTGTATTTTAAAATTGTTTTAAATTTGTATAGGTAATTTTTGGGTTATTAGTAATATTACTTTCATCACTAAAAAATACATAAATAATAAAAACTTAAGTGGTAAGTTTTAGGCCAATAGTGACGGGGCTCTCATTACTAGAATTTGTTGGAGGCTAAGGGAATAATCATTATAAAAAAAAAAATTTTTATAACCATTGGGAACAAATAGTTCCATCTAAAGTAGGTTGATAATTAAAGGTGTACCTCTATGTTGGAGTAGGTTATAGGGGTATGATAATATGCCACCATATTTTTGGTGTGTAGTAGATACCCCAAGACTCATATTTCAAATAATCCAAGTTGGAATTGGCCACCATTATTATGGTGTGGTATGGGCATGAAAGTAGGACAAAACTTTTATGGTGTGTGATATATGTCCCATATGAATTCAATTTTTTTGAGTGTTAGGCATCACACATCTAGATGATTGACACATGGATAACCTTGAAGGGCATATAATGGCACTATATTATTAATTAGTCTTTAAAGTATAATAATTTAACTATATTTAGATTAACTAACTCAATATGATGATAGTTGGTGTGTTATAAATGATCACTCTAATAAAAAACATGTGAAAAACATTTAAGATAGGTTAACATATATTACACATGAAATCAAGCCTAAGTGAGTTTTTTATCCACCACCACTTCTTAATGTACTTAACAAATGTAGTAGCTAGTAACCCATGTACTTACCCATGTAAATAGGTGAGATGTAATGGTGGAAATAGAGACACTTGGAAATGTTTGTTGTATTGGAAACAAGGTTACACATTGATTAGTTTCATCTCTAAACTTAATCAAACTTTTTGAACATGTAATTAGTAAATCATTTAAATTGTATTATATTTATTCATGAGGGGATAACAGGGGAGGGGAAGTTATTATATTAATATTTTCATATCTATAATACTTGATATTTGTTAGCATTGTAGAGGCATAATTTGTTAGCATAGTTATGGTTATGTTATCACTAGCACATTGTTGTACATAGATATCTATTTGTTATGAGGTTATTCTATGTAATTTATTTTATAGGATTATCTAATCAACCTTTTTTCAATGTATTGATATGACCCATGGTTTAATATTATTAATTGTACATTTTTTAATTGTAATTTTTCTAAAGCTATTTGGGAACTAATTCTTACTACCTGATTTATGTTTTTCAACAAAGAATTTTTTCTTAGTATTATTTCATGTGATAATCATGTCCAAATATTCTATAGGAAGTTATGACTTTCCATTATACTAAAATTGTGTGATTACTATGAAAAGATATAAGTAAATAATTATTTCAAGGGAAGGTGAGAGTTATTTATTACTTATGGATATGAACATTAATGTTAAATTAAAGATAACTAAATAAAAATTCAAGAATTTTATGATAAGTGGCAAGACAAATATTTCCACCATTTACTTTTCACTTGATAAATGCTAGAAGTTTTCTTAAAATTGGTCTTATTTTTAATGTAGATATTAATAAAATTGGCCCCTGGAGATTAAAAATTATATTAAAGGTAGGACAAGGTGAAGACCACTTATTTTGATTAGATGGGCATTGAAAAACTATGTACTTAAACTAATTTAAAGGTGGACCATTAGGTTTCTACCCTTTTAGATGTTTTTATTCAAATGAAAGGTAAACAATAATAGGCTCAAAAACACACTGAGAATCATGTTTCTTCTAATTTAACTAGAGTTAGTGGTGACTAAAGTGGCTTGAAATATGAGTGCACCATATCTTCTGACTCCTCTATGGTTAAGTATCCATTTTTAACTTTCGGGTATGGTGGTGATCTTACAAAATGGGTAGAAGTCATGATGGAGGAAAATGCAAATAATTCAATCTATAATGTACATGAATTGCTAGATATATTTGATGCTATATGAAAGAAGGAAATAACAAGGGTGAAATGGGACTTGATCCAAAGATTAAGGGACATGATATTTATGGTTCCCCTAATGATGCATAAAATAGGTGGATATTCCAGTCTAAGTTTCACTAAAATGGACCCTTTCAAGTCAAGGGGCTTCTCTCAAGTTATATGCCATAGAAAAACACCCACAACACTATTTTAATAAGTATTCCATCTCTTATGACTAACATATAAAACATACAAAATAATATACAACCCTTCACATGAAATTTACACATGCTATATCTATTTCTTATATTCCTACACATTCTAAACATGCTAGTACTCCATACATGATTGCAATTGAAATGCTTGCATAGAAGTCCAATACCAAGGTGAAGTTATTTAACCTTTATGAAACAAATATTATTATTGTTATAGATGAATATTGAGCTCTCTTTAGTGTTTTTTGTAATATCCTAGTTGCAAGGAATGAAAATAGGCAAATAAAATAAACAAATACATCAAAGAGAGATAGCACAAGACACACCCTAGAGAAACTAAATGTGATAAAACTATAGCAAGAGTGAATTGATGCTTCCTCAATTCTATTATGTTCTATAGTTTACAATATTTTCACTTGCAATAAAAACTATTAAACTCAACTATCTCATCTATGTAGTCTTTAAGAATGAAAAACTATTGAAATCATCTATCTCAACTATGTAGTCTTTAACTCATTCACATACATAAATATATAGTTGACGAAGGAATAAATAAATACATTCCTAAAATGCATCCACTTGAATGCTAAGATTTAATGTTTTTTTGCCTTCATTTATACCCCTTCTTCCTCTTTTGATCTTGAATGCTTTGCTTGAATTTGGATCCTTTTGGAATGAAATTGATATGATTAAATTCTTTAATGAACTCTATATGTTCATATTTATACACAAGAACACCCCTTAGGCCCTTATAAGAATCCCATGAGTCAAAATTTGAATCCAAAACATCTCTATGTACTTTAAAATTATCATGATTTCATTCATTCAAACCATTATAAAATGGGCATCATAGTCCTACTGATGGTCTCATAGTCTTACAACTAGCGTCCCAGTCTTATAAAAAATTCCTCTAACTTCTAGAGGCCATAAATTTTAAAAATGAACTCAAAATCACATACCTTATTATTAGACTTTCATAATTTTTTTTATAGGAACTCAAATGGTAATTTTGATGCCAACCACATCCTATTTTATCCCATACAAAATAAACTAGCACTATTCTAAGACTTGGCATGTTACACATTACCCATGTTAGACAATTGATTATCTTGCTAATTGAATTGGATTATATACATGATCAAATTTATGATCACTTAAAGGCACTAATTTTTGTTGATATCTTATTGAAATGATGCTGAAATTTTGGTTATTTTTCCCTCTTTTTGTTTATATATCATATGGTTAAGTATTGAATAATTTCTTAAGTGTATTTATACTTTATTAGTATTAATTAATTTTAACGTGGTTACTGTCAATGAGATATTATCATGAGAATATTTAAAGCTACATGATTTAAATTTCAAGGGAGTTATGGAAAGTAAAACCCTAGGTTATTAAAGTGTTGGAATAATAAATTAGGGAATAAATATAAAAATATCAAAATCCTTTGATTTGTACAATAATTGATTTGTTTGTTTAGCCTATAAATAGAAATGAATTATAAAAGATGTACTTAATTAGAAATTGACCAAGATAGATAAGTGATAGCTTGTAAATCATTCAAAAATTATGCAAGGTATTGTAAATAATAATCAAGAGTTAGAAACCCCCCTGGATAATAACATGATCCTCTGGACAATAATGCATCATTCTAGTGTCTTTTATGTTACTCTAGTGTCCTTTGGAAGGAATGAGCTTCTATGTGGACCTTTACCTAGTTTTGAGAAGTTTTCTCTTGTGTGAACAAATGTTGGTTCATCATCTATTACTTATTTGATTACTTTTCAATGCAAAACCCTAAGCCTCCATGTTTTTTAGTGTATTTGAGGAGCACAAATAGAAAAAGAGTGGCATTAATAGGGTAGGCTGGACATGACCTCAACACCCCATGTGTTGAGCATTGCCTACATACAAATACCTTGAAAGGGTATCAAGTTTGATGTAGTGCTCCAAATTTAAGTGGTGGTGAAAGTTTAAGTGAATGATAGTATGAGTGCCAGTTTGAGTGCTTTGAATGTGAATTGAGACTAGAAATCTGAGTAATTTGAGTTCTAGGCTATTGTAGATGGGTGTATTCAGAAGTAGGGAATACAAGGGATTAATGACCTTGATTTACACAATTATTTATAAGTTTATTTGTGAGTATTTGCATCTAATTTCCATCTATTATATATATGAATGAATTTAGACTATATATAATATTTTAGTGCTTGTCAAGATGTGAAATAGGTCTGCGCTGGCCCTAGTTTACTTTAAGGAATGGAAAGATATCTGTTGGGAGAGTAAATATCAAGGGGCATTAACACTTCCATTTTGTCAATAACATAGTATGTTATATTCCAAAGGACCATGCTAATGTAAAGGTGGAAAAAATGGGCCAAAAAGAGACCTGAGTACCTAGGGAGTGGCTTAATGATGCTTTTGGTATATCTTAAAATGGGTTAGACTCGCATGAAATCTGGAAAAGCATTAAAAGATGCCTAAAATGGGTTTAAGGCTAATATGAGGATAAGGTCACCTCAAGTGACATCATTTCACTAAAATGACATTTTATATGACTACATTTACCCCCGCTTTATTCTAGATATGAAACAAAGCAAATGACTAGGGTAAATGAAAAGAAACGTACCTGGACTTACTTAAGAGGTGAATCTTATGAATACGTGTATGATTATATGAAACATGCTCCATTTCATCTCCTACAAATGAAACATGAAAAAATTAGTCCCTACTTAATAAATATCAAAAAGAAATACAAAGCTAAGTAAATAGATGAGAGAAAGAGGAAAGGAATGAATACACCTCATTGGGTATGTAAACAAATGTTAAAACCTAATGAAATCCTGTGTGCATGTAGATGGTGATAAAATGGTGAATAACTTAGACTAAGTTGATGGCTTGATCAATCCTCATGTGTGGGTAGCTCAAGAACTCAATATGGCCTTGACTCCATCATTTCCCACCCTTGCTTGGTCGATCATAACCTATGAATATATTGGATTGGATTGGATTGATGAGATGTCCAACCCTCTCATGTAGGTGGATTAAGAAATCAAGTTGGCTATGACTCCATCATAACCTACCAATGTGTAGTTTATGCATCTAAAACTGAAACTACATGATGTAACTCAAATTATGTGATGTAACTAAAACTGTGTAGGATGGGTCTCAAGACACTTAGAAACTTTTAAATGTAAAACATCCAAGGATCCACTTAGAAAATATAAAATGTAAAATGGATCAGGGGACATTCAGGGATGCTAATCATTTTAGATAGAATGCAACATTAATATAATGTAAACCTAGTGAAAAACTAGTGCAAATGGTGTTTAGAGTAACAAAATGAAGAATGACATAGAGATGTTATTCCATTTGAGAGTATTCATGCAAAACTAAACATATGGGAACATTGTGCCATGAATATGCCCCCAAATCTAATATCTATGTATATGGATTCTAGACTGAGTTATATTAATTTGTGTCTAAGTATTTGAAACTAAAATAGGATTGATCATGCCATGCATAATGCCCCAAATCTAAGCAAACATGTGTAATCTATGTAAAAACTAAGTATTTACTAAACCTATCTGATAATTTATGACTGAGAATATGCAAATATGAACTATAACTATTGTACCTTTCTTAAAATTCTATAATTTTTTAAATTTTTAGGGCTCCTAGATAGAAGTACAATCCCCTGGTCAATAACACATTAAACTAGTGTCCTTTGTGTTGTGTTATTGACCAAATCTGCTATTTTTGTGTAAAACTAAGACTGCTTTGTATGTGACTATTTTTCATTGTGTTTTCATAAGCTTGTGTTTTGATTTCTATGTTTTCATGATGAAAAATATGTTTTGAGTACATAAGGATGGTTTGATCTCTGTGACAAACCCCTATGAATTCCCCATATTTTGAGGGGATATGTTAAACCACTACAATAATTATCCTCAAAATAAAAGCTATGCTTCATGTGTGTTACACTGAAAACATTGATACCTACATGATAAACCAATATAATGTGTATACATGACATCAAAATCTAAAGTAGTTTGAGCATAAGTTGGTAATATATGATGCATATTAGATCAAGCATTTACAAGGCTACCAAGATAGATAAAACAATGTAATCATGTATATGAACAAAAGATATGAGTATAATTTATGTAAACTACTTAAGGGGATGGGGCATGATGTCCATCATGGCACTCAAGGAGGAATGTGAGGTGCATGAGGTTCCTCATGGCATCAAAAATTTGATGTGAGTATAAAAAGTAAGAGACAAGTGTTATAGCCTTGATGCATACATGAAATCATACATAAAAACATATGAGGCACAAAAATTAGGCTAAGGGGCCACAATACAAGGGACATGGTCACATGTCACTAAGTTTGAGAAAGATAAAACATATAAGGACATGTTAAAATGTCCACATATGCAAAGATAATGTAATGTTAGATTATATCCACATGGAAAGACATGCAAATGTCTACATACATAATCAAGAAGCACACACAAGGACATAGGCACATGTCCAAAGCATACATATAATGAAGGAAGTGGATTAGAGCCATAGAATAATGACATATTCAAATACCCTTAAATAGATGTAGAATCAAAGAGATACAATCAAATCTAAACTAGGAAAGCTAGAAATGAAAGTATGCATGAACATGTGGTACAAATCTATATAAGTGAAAAGATGTACATAAACTGAGTCTATAGTAGTGGTAGTTGGAAAATAAATAAATCTATGTAGTATAATATGATCAATATCAAGATATAAGCAATACAAAATTTGTGATATAGAGCATAGAAATATATAACATGGCAAACTAGAAGTTATGTAGCATGATGCCCCTAATGGGTGAATATATCAATGTTGAATCTGTGTATGTTCCCCATATGGGTAGATAGTGATAATTCTAGATTTGTGTAGAGGATATGAGCCTTGTAATGATCTACAAACACTCAAAAGGAACAAGTGAAACATGTATGTATGATAAAATTGGCTATACCAACATAAATAACATATGTAGTACCTATAAAATAGAAAAATGTAAACATGAAAATGCATACAATCTAAAATTTGTATTTTTAGAGCAAATATTTGAATGTTTTTGTATTTTTGAAAATATTATATTATTTGTGTGTTTTTTGAGTATAATCCATTTATAAGCAACATGGAAATGGAACTATATATAAATAATGTGTAAGTAAATGGGATTATATACAAATGAAATGTAGTGATTCTATAGACCTAGGAGAACATCCATAGGATGTGGATAGTCAAATGGTGGATATGGTGGGAGGTCATGCAATGTTGGATATTGGACTTTCCCAAATTAAAATAAATCATCATCATTGTGATCATTCAACCATGTTGTTGATAAAAATATAGCCTTATCTTTGGCATTAGTCTGGATTATATGCATCCATATAAATATTTTTATACTACGTAAGAACTCTCCCATGTAATCCTAGGGTAAACCAAATTAGACCACTGGATGTCTCTATAAAACCTATGATTCTCATCGAGGCCATCATGTAAGATGCAAAATATGTTTCCCTCATAGTTGAAAGTCAAAGATCTATCTATATAATCAACTATGTCATTCATTACCTATAACCATGTACTGCCAAGTGTAACTTATATATGAGTGTCTGTGCTCATGACAAAGATTGGTATGTTGACCATTTTAGGGCCACATGCAATTGGGAGTGTGATATGTCTTAAGGAGACCTAAAAATGTATAACATGTTGTATCTTAGTCTCTTGATGTCCTATGTGTTATATGAATGCATTTGTACAAGTGTTAGGATAAGAATCATCATCTATAGTAACATGAGGTATGTATTAGTCCTTGATGAAAGCCTAAATAGTTAAAGGATAATTTTGTGAATTCTTGTGTTGATGAAGATTTATTTTGGTACCTATATTTATGGAGTTATAGGTTGTGTAATTTGGATAGTTCCCCGAGCCTTGAATTTATTCAATTTCTATTGTAATGCTAAGCATGTATTTGTATCATGTCTGGTAATCCTATGAAAATGATAAAAAGGTATATCATCCTATTGTGATAATATTCTAATGGATTTACTAAAAACTTTGGTTATTTCTATCAATCTTATATCAAGTAATATCTATAAAATATGGTGTGGTCTGTCCTATGTACTATCTTCTTGAATCTAGATAACTAGATCAATATCCATATATGTGACCATATGTACTAAGTGTATATAACAATCTACCTCTAACTATAAGTGAGTGTTTGGGCTTGAATTTATGGATCTATGAACTAGTGTTCATGGTTGTGTAGGTAAAGGTACAAGTGCCTTAGAATCATATCTGTACTCTTTAAGGACTACTGGTGTGAAACTCAATCCACATATATAATAATTAATTTTCATGGATGATGTATTATCCTATGTGGTGGTCTTGAAATCTATATCAGAGTTTTTGATGTATACTTCATCTATGTTAACAAGTAATGCTGATTGTGCTATGTGAATCTCATCAGACACTGTGGGTGGTGATAACTATGTTATAGGAGGATCATTCTCCATCATGGGTGGAGATAATGGTGACATACGAGGATATAAAATTGGTGTAGGAATAATGGTGCTATATTCTCTAATATAATATGTATGCAAATATTATATATGAATGATATGAGGTGGGGGCTCTATGAGAAATATGAGGTGTCCCATTTGAAGATATACTTAGAGTATTAGGCTCGATGACTCTATAATATTTGAATGTTTGGTTTCTAGCTGGATAAGTGTATAAATATCTATCATGTAAAAATTTGATACATCTATACAAGGTATTGGGGACAACCTCCATGGCATGTATCTAATGTCTCTCGAGTAATAAATTATAATGCAAATGATTAGGCAACACCTAAAACTGTGTGGATAAGTTTTTGGCCCAACTATGATATCGAATGTAATATAACCCAATACATGTTGGGGAATGCCATCAAAACTTTGAATGTTTTTATGTCTTATGAATTAATGTTATATTAACCCCCATAGTCTATAAAAATGTGAGGTTGCATATGTTAAGACCTGAACCACTGTCAATTAGAAATCATTTAATAGCGGTGATTTTAATTTGTGCCTAGATGAAGATTGGTAGATTCTAATCAACAACTATCATTAAGGGAAAATTCTCATTGGAAAAAGATATAACATCCTCAATGTCCTTTATAGTGTTCATGACATATGAAAAATAAGCGAGTTTTGTATCAAGATGAAAAGATGTATGATTGAGTGTTTGAAAAAGAATATCTTTGAAAATGTTTGATTTTTGAAGTAATTTCAGTATAGAAATCTTAACTAGTGTATTTATCAACTTATCCATGACATCATATGCTCTATACTGACCCCTAGGTCCTATTATATTATTTTGGGGATGAGGGGGGATAGTGGGATTATAATTTTCTTTTAAAAGCTGAGGAGGCATCTAATTCAATCTAGTAACAAATCAAACCATAAGATATACTATTTATTGAGGGAAAGTAGTAGAGGTAAGATGTAAGTGAAGGTAGTCAAATGGTCTAGGTGGAGAAGGAATAAAAATGGTCCTATAAGATTGTTTTTATCAATTATTAATTGGAGGTAACTAAAACTTGGCCATGCAAAAATGATCTCTATGGAAGGGAAGCTCAAGAGGGGGTAGACCAACGTGTGAGGTAAACTGAGTTTTCATGTGATCCCTAAGGGGAGTAACATACATGTGCATCATTATACAAATGGAAGGTAATAAACATGCAAGACAAACCACCAAAATTTGTACCAAAAAGTAGAAAATGGCTTCTATCATGATAATCATGATGAAAGGATGAAAATTGAAAACTTGAAAAATTATGGAAGTAAGAAGGGAAACCCTAGTAGTACATTAGGGTTTTTAGGCAAAATATTCAAAGTAAGTTGGGTTCACCAAATGATTTAACTTTTAAGGGAGTTATGGAATGTAAAAACATAGATTGTTAAATTATTGGAAAAATAAATTAGGGAATAAATATAGCAATAGTAATAGCCTCTAATTTGTACAATAATTGATTTATTTGCTTAGCCTATAAATAATAATGAATTACAAGAGATGTACTTAGCTAGAAACTAAGATAGACAAGTGACAATCTAGAAACTAGTATAAGAATTGTGCAAGGTGTCATAAATAGTAATTAGGATTCAAACAACCTCTTAGACAATAATGGGGTCCTCTAGATAGTAGTGCATTAGGCTAGTGTCTTTTGTGCTACACTAGTGTCCTTTGGTAGTAGGGATAATGAGCTTTTGGGTGGAACTTCACCTGGTTTTGAGAAGTATGTACCTATATGAATGAATACCATTTCATTGTCTATTTACTATTATGATTGATTTAAATGCAAATCCATAGGCCTCTATGTTTGTTAGGGTATTTGAGGATTACAAGTAGAAAAAGAGGCATTATCAGGGTAGTTTGGACATGACCTCAACACCCCATGTGATAAGAATTTACTACATATCGATACCTTAAAAGGGGATTAATCTTGATGTAGTTTTCCTAATCTAAGTGATGGTGCAAGTGCAAGTGAATGCTAGTATGAGTACCAATTTGAGTGCTTTGAGTGATTTGAGACTATCAATCTAAGTAATCTAAGATCTAGGTTGCTATAGATGGGAGTATGCAGAAGTAGGGTAGAATAGAGATCAATGACCTTGATTTTCATAACTATTTTTGAGTATTTCCATCTAATTTCCATCTAATGGATAAATGAATGAAGGTGGTCTATATATAGCATTCTGGTGTTTACCAAGATGTGAAATAGGTCTAGGCTAACCCTAAGTTACTTTTAGGAACAAAAATAGATCCATTAGGAGAGTAAAGATCAAGGGGACATTAGTGATACCCTTTGGTCAATAACACAATGCACTATATTCTAAATGACTGTGGTAATGTTTAGGTGGTAGAAATGGCCAAAAATGAGACATGGGTGCCTAGGGAGTGGCTCAGTTCTACTTTTGGTATATCTTAGAATGGGTTGGACTCGAATGAAAGCTATATAAGGATCAAAAGAGATCCTAAGATAGGCCTAAGGCTAATCTAAGGATAAGGTGGTCTCAAGTGACACTCATTACACTAAAATGACATTTTAGATGACTACCACACCTAAAAGAACATCTATGAAAACATAACATTTTAATGTAAATAATGTTTTAAATATATTTATTTAGTTATTCTTTACTCCCAAGTAGAAAAAGTATAATAAAATACTTATACAACTACATAATTTACTGTAAAAAATGATTTACTCTTAGGTATGGTTGTGTGCTTCCAAAATGGGAAGATGACCTAATGGAGGACTATGTGAATAAGTCAATCTACAAAGTATATGACTTGATAGATATAATTACTACTAGATAGAAGAAGGAATGAAAGCTTAAAGGTGTAGAAGAACCTGATCTAAAAGGATAAGTAACATGATATGGACAATATTATGGTTCTAAAAGAAAGACCATTATTTTTTGATATATTATTCACTTAGTGTTGGATTTGTTACTCATTTCTCACCCTTTTTTTTATGTCACATAGTTGGGAAGTGGTGAAGTCACGACCCATAAAATTGTTTAGTAATAATTTTTTATTATGGTTTATCTTAATGATCTCTTATTATGATAAGGATTTAAGGTACATGCCTAAAGTTTTGAATATGAAATCATAACATCTAAATGTAGAAAATGTTTGTGAAGGATAGGATGACCATTAACAATCCTAATCTTATGCCTAAGATATGAGGTATGGTTTTAGCTAGATCTCAAGATAAATCAAATTATATATAAATGATACTAAAGGGAGTGTATTAAGGATATATTAAGGAAATTGAGAATGAACAAAGACAACCTAGATCCATGGTATCTATAAACACTAAACTAAATAGAAAATAAGTGGTGTAATAGTCAATTGTAAGGGGTCTATGAAACCTAAGGTGGTATTGGCAAACAAATAATCCCTATAGTTATACTAGTTTATTTCATATATAGAGAAACTTGGAAAGGATAAAAACATACATCTACTAAAATAATAAGAAAAGTAGATCTATCCAATAAGTACATAAATTAAAGAGAATAGAGCTAGGTATAATAACCTTTGGAGTGACTCGTATTCACATTAATCCCCCCCTCATTATAGTGGTACTTTACAATAAATGTTGTAGTTTGAAGACTTAAAATGGAAAGAATAATACCTAGATGTCTTTAGGTGGGGACTCCAAATACTATGGGGCACCTCTTTGGTTCCACTCCTCTTCTTGAGCTTTAAATACATTTAAGCAATACTTAGCCTCCAAGAATAATACCTTAACCTTTAACTCCTCTACCAATTAAGAGCATAAATACATACACAAGTAGATTAGATGAGTGTTTTGTGTTGTGGAAATGATATATATGAACCCTATATATGGATAAAAACCTAGAAATAACCATGAACTCTAAGCCAATGGTATCGACTAGGCCAATACATTTGAATTGGATGTTGAATGACTTAAAAATTTATCAACCACATAAATATAGTTGGAAATACATGGATAAATTCAAAATTATATTAAGCAGGCTAATACAATATAGGGAAATAGGGGAACCAAATAGACTATATTTTCTTGGCTGATACAATAGGATATAGGGTGTATAGTAAAATTAGACAAAATATATATGGAGAGGTAATAAAAAAAGAGACTTAGAGGATGTTAGCTTGACAATAATGAAGGTATGAAAAAATAGTATGCAGACATATCTTGCAAAGCACCATTACCTTACCCAAACACTTTCACAGTATACTCCTTAGGCCGTGCATTCAGAGAGATTAATGCATTGATGATTTATACAAGAATTTTTTTAATAAAGTGATAAATATATAAATTACTAGGTGTATACATATGCCCTACCTCAAGCTCATCACATTTTAAAATAATGTAACACATGATGGTGTTTTAGGAAATATACATAACAATACAAATGAACATAGCAGGAAAAGATGAAAGAGATGAAATTAAGGATGAAAGTAAATAAATAAAGATAAATACATACCTTCACTTACCTTAATGAATATATAGATGACGTTAAATGTGATGTAACTGATGGAAGGTGCCAATTTGGACACTTGATGGGTAGACTTAAAAATGATAGAAAAATCCAAATTTATAAAAAATAATCCATTCATACCAAAAAATTAATTACTTTTAAAATATCCTAGGGATTTTCATGATTCATCATAGGGACCTAAGAAATCTAAGATATGAGAAAATACAAAATGTGAATAAAAAAAAAATGGGAATATTTCAAAGTTGGCTCACTATAATGTGATGATGTAATACATGATGTATGTTTCATTATTTTATATTAAATGTAAGCATATGCATGGTCAAAAATAAATAAATAAAACTTACTGTAATAAAATGACATCTTAAGTTTGTAAATGTAAAAATCAACAAATAAAATATTAGAAGAAATGATTGAAAAGTCATCTAATGTAAGAAAAGTGCAAAATCAAGTTAAAAAAAGTGGACCAAAAGAATGTACTATGATCTTAAAAAATACAATATAATACAAGTGAAATCTTAAATCAAATGAAGATGTATAAAAAATAAATCAAAGACTCTAATGAGTGAAAACTCAAAATCAATGTTTGTGCTAAAGCCTAATGTAGAAAACAAGGACCATTTAGGGACATAATATTATAGTGGATTTGGTGTGAATATGAATGGTGATAAGAATTTTTTAGGAATACTTGGTTGTATTACCCAAGGTCTCAAAATTAAACTCACAAGATAAAAATCTAATAGACATCATAATGAAAGATAAGATTTGAATTTTAAAAAAATAGAGAAATGGGAACATAAAGAAGAGGATGTGATCAACCGTCAAAAATATATGTCAATGGGTAATGGGGAAATAAAATATGGAAATATAGTTAAGGTACCACAATGGTGGTGTATAAATCCTTAGTGAAGAAAATACACCTTATTCAAGTGGGAAATAATAAGAGATTTTGACATCAAGGACCTAGAGAACCCAAACGTAACAAGTGTAAGTTGGGGCTAAAAAGCGAAGTATAAACATTATCCCATGAAATATAGTCATAAAAATTATAAGGATCCTACCTTCTCACAATGTGTTATCTACTCATCAATACCCCTTACAAATCCATTAGTCTACTATGAAGATTGGGTATTGGTATGAGAAATTAGGTGGCACTAGAATGTAATAGATAGGTAAATAGACCCCCTACCCTATTCTATTAGCCTACCACACTCTAATAAAAATTAGATCTATCATAAGGATAACTATGGAGTTGTAACTTCAACTAGAATAGGGGGTGTGCTAAGAATAAGATCATGTCTTTTTATGTGATTGATGTAAGAACATCCACAGGTTCATGCAATCTTGCATCAAATAAAAATAGAATGCGGTGTATTTGTTTGAGTTTTTCAGTTGTAATTTCATTGGTGTAAACTTGTTAACCTCTTAAATTGATGTTACAAAATTATTCCTTTACCATAATAGTTTTCAAGTTGTTGGGTCATTTTATACACCCAAAATTACATCCAAAATGGTTGAATAAAATTAATGTGATGAGGCTTGAGTGATATGAGAAGAATAAGATTTACAATAGAGACAATAATAATGGGAAGTTTCCATGTGAGAAACCAAAGAATACTTTGTCAAGTAGTAAGGAGAAGGATGTGTATGCAGAGAAGAAGTTTGTATTGGAACACAATAAAAATGTGAGGTTTCCCTATGAGAAGCCCAAGTTTATTTTTTAAAACAACAAGGAAAAGGAAATTTTGTGAAGCCTAGATGTAATTTTTAGAATAGAAAGGAAGATGAGAGCTATAAGTAGCCTATAGAGGAATGAATCCTCATATAATATGATATGGAGGTGATAGTAGTTGAATAAGTAGAAGGAGACCCATTATTTGATGATGAAAAAGAGTTTTTAGTATCCCATAAGTGGGAAAAATCAAAACCATCCTTGGTTAATGAAGGCAATGAATTTTTCATTTCTCTTTTGCAGGGAAGAAGGGTTGATAAAAATTAAGGAAATATACATGTTTGTTTGAAGAAATAAATATATGTGAATGAAGAAGGAAACATTGAGAAGTTGTAGGTTTCCATGAAGGAAATAATGCAAGTGGAATAATTGAAAGCTAATGCACATGAATAAAGTATGGTTTCAAACCATCCATTTGGAGGAAAAGAACATAAAAAGAAGGATGTGGAGAGAACAACCATGGAGGTTGTTAAAAATTGGCCTATGTGAGTCCATCATGAGGGAGAAATATATGAGAAGACTATGAGCATAAGATAATATTTGGATGATATGCCCTTGTGGTGTGATAAAGATATGGAAGAAGTAATTGTGGGAACTCTTGATTTCATTAATATGTTGGTTCAATGTGCAGGTATATAAAATGATATTGAAATAGAGATCATGGACAAGTTTATAATAAGAGGACTAAAAGGGAAAATTGGTTTTGCATATGTGGGAGCATCCCATATGGATGTTAGAGGAGAGACTCTTATGAGTCAAGGTATGCACTATTATGTAATAGAAAAGGAAAGTGCAAGGTTCTTTGCACATGACATGGAGGAGATGAAATAAGTCAAAACAAATCAGCCTAGAATTGATATAAAGATTTTAATAAGTGAAGAGGAGTTGTCATAAAAATAATGATAGAATGAAAGAGGTTTGATAAGCCCATGCTTAGTGAGAATAAAGATA